>JAFHBV010000162.1:0-74134 GCA_019022785.1 Pseudomonodictys pantanalensis
GCTCATGGGTGGGCGGGCTAGACGAGAGCGACGACGTCGAGCTCGGCCATCTAAGGTGGCCGCGCGAGTAGAAACTTGGCGTGGGCGGCGTTGAACACTCAGAGGCAGAGAAGAAACCAGAGTCGGTGCTGGAATAAACAGACGAGGTGGGCTCGGCAGACAGGTCGAGGGAGCTCTTGGACGACTTGCGCTGGGCGACGAGCCTGGGGAGGATCAAGGGCTTCATTTCGCGCATGGTGGGTGTTTGGAGTGCGGGGACGTGTTTTTTCGCGATGTGTGCTGGGTGCCGCCCATCCCCAGCTTAATAGGCTGTGCGGGGGCCGGAATCAGGACCAAGTGCCGTACGGACTGCTGTAGACAATTCCTGGACGGGCTGCAGTGGCGGAACAGGAGGGTTTTGACTTGTGCCACGATATTGGGCCAGTCCACGTCGGAGCTGTGGTGGTGTTTATCTGTCGCGGCTCACTCTCCGCTTTGGGGAGCTTCTGGGGGCGGCACGTGAAGGCGCCGGGGTAGAAGAGGCTGGGATAGGTCGCACAGCTGAGCCTGAGGCGTGGGGTTTTCTGGCAGTGCAGGGCGCATAAAGGAGCGAGAGACAGCGCAGCAATGGAGTGCAGCAGTTGGCGGTGGGCAGAGGGTCGATTGGGCAAGGAGCGACGACGGACGATTGGGGCGACGAGTCTGGGTGCGAGAGAAGAGCTGGCGAGTGGCAGAAAAGGATAACGCAGCGACTACCTATGCTATGTACGGGACGGGTGGAGTGGGCAACGGTCAAGAGCTGCTGCTGCTGGGCTGCTAGGCTGCTGGGCTGGCGACTGGCGTGCGTGCGTGCTCTGCTCCGACGCGGAAGCTGCATCTGTGCGCAGGGATCCTTCGCCCTAGGCAGGAGCCCTCGCAGCAGGCCCTCGCAGCAGCCCACCGCTAGGCCCGGATGGAAAGGCGACACCACCAACAAGTCGACTCGACCGACGGCCACCCCTATACCGCTTCCTGCCCTGCCAGATGCTCCCCGGTGCTGTTTCAGCGATTCAGTTGCCCTCCGCGCCGTCGCAATGTACCACCGTCTTGCCGTGCGACTGCGCCTGGATGAATTCACAAGACCGCCGACACTTGCAACGGAAGAATAGACTTCTCAGCGCCCGCTGACCCTGTGCAGACGCAAGTGGAGGCGAGTGAGACCAGCGACCTTCTAGGCAAGAAGACTTTTTCTCTTCTCTCTAGTTCTTTTTTCTCACTACTCAACGGGCGCACTTCCCGTTGGCCACCCTGGCCCTCACTGCTCCACCGTGCCTCCACCCTGTAGATGAAAGGCCATGAGGTAAGCTATGCAGGTACACGAAAGCCTTTCCAGGGCGCACTCAAAATATTGATGCAAGAATAATCATGAGCTGATAGCTTTGTGCCCTTGCTCCGTGGTACCTGTGATACCGAGGCGCTGGGAAACTGAAGGATTCTCATCCAGTGACGTTCTGCAGCCCTAGAGCACCTGTAGCTACGGGGGTGACATGTCCTCGCGGAGCAGAAGCAACTGTTGGTCCGAATCCTGCTCTTCAGGTTCCTGGCCCATGTCATCCTCCCAGCGTTGCGCGCTGAGATGCCTCGCCCATTGGTGGCGGCGGAAGGGAGCCTTGCCCACCAAACAAACAAACACCCGGTTTCAAACAATCAACAAAGTCAATTTTCATGATTGCTATCTCCACGACTCAACCACCTACGAGCGCCCACCCGCGGCTCGTGACACGCTCGGCCGGAGCTTGGAAGCGGACGATGAGACGCCAACGCCGCTGATCGAGGAGGCTGGGAGAACGCTGAGCGTCGTCGAAACGGCCGACAGACACCAAGGCGAATCGGGCGCCCCCGTAAGAAATCGAGCCGGTGGCCCGCTGCTGATTGGCACAACGCCCCCGGTCCTCCCTTGTGCGATCTCTTCCCTGCTCCTCGTCGCCCTCCTTGCCAGGCACGCCCGTCGCCCAACGCCTCTTCGCTGTCACCACTCATGTCAGGCACCTGCAAGCCTCACCTCTGGACCAGCGCATCCCGCCAGCCAAACGTCATCTCAATGCTGCTCTGTCCCGCGACACCGCTTCGGCTTCCTGCAAACGGACCTGTTTCAATATCGAAGCGTGCCTGCGCAGAGAGTGAAGCCGGAACAAGCTCACCTCGCACCGATTCATGGGCGTCGCTCGCCGTGCCGTCTTTCGAATCGGCATGATCGCCCATCCCGGCAGCTCGTTAGCGAGGACCAAATTTTTGTCTGCTGGGACAGGGGACGCCTGTTGCGGTTTGGTGCTGGCTGCTCCGGAGCGGACCTCTCTCAGATCATGACGACAGCGTCAGCGCGCGGCCCGGGCGTATTCGGCAGTGCCTGTTCTATGCAAAAAGGCCGCATCGCCAGCCACAAGCCGGCTGGTAAGATGAAAAGACGGGCTGCTGGTCTGCTTTGCCCTTCGCCTCGCAGCTTGGAAAGCGGGACGGCACAGTTGTTGCATGGCAAGCCGTTTGCTAAATCCACGAGCTTAACCGTGGTCCAACGCTCGGTGCGCGTGGCATCGAAGCCGATCGAAGAAAAAGAAGCTGAGCCGGTGGGAGAAGCATAGCTTCACGCGAGCTGTCGTCTAGGTACGTACTCCTCCGTACCATCTCCACCTCAGCCATACTGCATCCTGCTTCCTCTTCGTAAGGCTCGCCGCAAGGCCAGCAAACACGTACGCCCGGCTCCATACCGCCCCTTCAGGAACGGCATTACTATACAGTGCACCCCGAAGCGGTAAGCCAACACGTTGAGTTGTCTCGTTTCTTTCTGCATCCACCCAGGGTGCATTTTGCCAAATTCCCCTCGCAAAGCCCTCTGGCGAATCCAGTCTGCCAGCACTTACAAATACACGCCTTTGGAGCCAGTCACGACGCGGCAGCGCGCATGCCAATTGCTGCGGTCTCGAAGCCCGCTACGTGGTTCGCTGTGATTTAGTAAATGCTCGGTCCCCAAAATCCCGCCATAGGGCCGTGATGGCTGCTCTACGCGAAGGCCTCACCCTCGTCTAGGCGCAAAAAGCCACGAGTTCGTTATCTGTCTGCGCGGGTCCGGTGCAAGTACCGACCGCCGAATCGCTGGTGCTGTTTGTACGGTTGCATGCAAGAGGTACTTTGTGGAAATGGGCGAGTTGGGCTAGATGGGGTTCTCCGGAGGGGGGACCCGTGGGAAATGAGGAGCTGATGAGTTTCGTGAAAATCTCTGCGATGAGAGTGCAGGTGAGCAGCCTCGGCGGGCCAGTCGGAGGGGGAACGCAATGGCGAGTGCAGGATGGGTATGCAGATACATATTGGAAGTCAGAATCTTGCCGTCAGCGTGACGGTGGTTCAGTCAATTGCGCTGCTCCACATGTTCCCTCGGTTGCGCTCTTCAACACCTCAGCAACAAAGCTGATCGGCCTCCACCCTCGCTCAAACATCAGTAGAATGCGTAATGTCAACGTCCTCGGGGAAAAAGTTTCTATTGTGGTCATTGGGTATCTTTACTCGATGCAATTATTGTCGTGCATGAAATTGTCAACGGCTTAAGTTTGTTGCGGGGAATCCAATACGCTAATCCTACATTCTGCATCTGCTCTAGACTTCTCCGAAAGACATCAATTTCTGCTCCGCTGATCGCAGTCATCTCAGCAACGCCTCAACAAGTGCTGAGGCACAATTCCAACCTGCATCTGCACCGCCTCCGGGATCTTCCCGGCTCACGATCTCAGGACATGCGATTCCACACCCAACCTCTCCATCGTCTCTGCCGAGACATCTGCGCTTACATTATTATTACAGCCAGTACCTACTCCACAGGTTCCTCGCCTCATCGGAGCCTTCGAACTATGTCCCGCATCAGCATGAACTACCGCTAGCCATGCGCAACTGACAGCTCGCGATCGGCAAAGCAGCCCGTTCGTACGTACCTGAAAGTCCACTTTAACAACGTCCTCGAAGCCTTCGGAGACTTTAGGCTCTCGGTACTTGGACGCGAAGCCAGTGAATGCCATCCTCGGCAGGATAGTGCGGGCCTCGGGATTGGTCTGAATCGTGCCAGTCAGCCATCGACACGCTTCGACACGCTTCGTCGTAAGCCTCCGTGCGAACGAGCCGCTCTGTTGAGAGCTTGGGAACTCCTGGTATTTCCACGTCGGAGTGAATGCTCGATTGGGAAGCTTCGCCGTGGTCCAATCATCAATCGCGGGACTGGAGGCGTACAGGGATGTGTATATGTTGGGAAAACGTTAGTAGTGGGGAGAACTTACTTCAGGTCCGAAATTCAACGCTCGTACCGTGTCGTTGTGTTGACACAATTGTGGCGGCGCCGTGAAGAGTAGGCAGCGAATAGGAACGTTCATCTTCTTCGCCAGAGCCGTCCAATGCGCCCTCGTCTCTGGGTCTGCATTCGTATTGTCTATCACTTCTCTTAGTTCCATAGCCACAAACGCACGCAATATCGGAGCAAGGTACTGTGGGAATTCTTACCGACGACTACGCCTGTACCCTCCTCTAGCAAAGCAGCTGCAGCCTTCAGACACTTCTCACGCTGTGTTTCATCAGCGTTACTCAAGGGGCGGGGGGAAAGGGTAGCACGGCACGTGCAATCAGCATACAGACAACCGAGACAAGGTGATCAAAGAGGAAGGTCTACGCAAGACTTACCGTCTTCAACGTATCTTGGTTGACACGAGCATAGCCCAGCGGCTGCAGGTTTCGCCAGTAGAAACTGCTCTTGCCTGCGCCTGGGCTGCCGACGCAAAGCACGATATCGCAGGGGTTCGTCTTCTCAAACTTTGTCGGAACTATTGTCTAAGATTAGTATGAGGGCGGCAGAGGGGGTTCACTGCATCCAGCGTGGCTGAATATCCCAGGACGTACTTGCAGATTGTGATTTCAGCGCCGCTTCTTGCAGGAAAGTGGTTGGGTCGAAGGATCGTACGAAGGGGCGAGTATCTTCCTGCATGAAATACTCCTCGGGCGTGTGGAAATATATTCCTACATTAGCGGCGAAGTCTCTGTGCAGTGTTAGTACGGCCCCAACAGCATACGCCATACGCTCGATAGTAGATACTGTAGGCTCGGGATGGTTGCTGACCTATCGACGCAGGAGTGGTCTTTGGCTACTCCTTTCTTTTCAGCTTGTCGTCCTCCTGCGTCGCCGACGAAGAAGGAATTCTCTAGATCGACGGCATCTGCGGAGTCGAGACCATGGTCTCCCAGGAGCTCCTGCCACATGCCTGTTCGCGGCTTGCGGTACTGGTCTTTCCCTGTTGCTGCGTACACGGTGATGGGGAGGTCGAGATGTGAGAGGACGGCTGAGACCTTGCCTTTGAAGTCTGCTAGGCGTTTCTGGTCGCTTTTGACGGTCTTTGGGTCGGGCTTCAGATTGATACCGCCTTGGTTGCTGACTACGGCCACGATGTACCTAATGATGCGAGTGTCCAGTTAGGAGATGCTAAGGATGAAGAAATAAGTTCTTCTACGTACCCGGAATCATGAAGAGTTCGTAGCGTCTGGGGAACACTGGTGTGCCACCACTTCCAGTCTGTAGCATCTTTGCCGAACTTCTTCCCAGACGCGGGCGTGACCAGTGTCGAGTCCTATAGGAGGGCATATGAGCACATAAGTCTCACCTCGATGCTGATTCAAGGGCGCACATACAAAGTCGAAAGCAGCTATCTTGCACGGAGCCTTGAACGTGGCGGCTGCTGCTCCATACCGACCAATAAGGAGACTCTCATTCACGATCCTCCATGCCATCTTCTCTGGCTCTTTCTGTGACGACGGCGTGAAGAAGTTCGCGACAGCTTTGCCTATGATGTGTGAGCATCTCTCGAACCACTCTATCGATCCGTCACTCACTAGTCGTCGTGCTCTTGACCGGCTGCTGTCGTCGCTTCGCGGCCGGCGGCGAAACACCCCTCGTGTCTGAGCTAGGCCGCTTTCCTGGAGCTGGTCGGGGCGGCATCGTGAGATTAGATGATACGAGCTTGTTTGCATCTCACGGTCTTTTACAGAAGTGTACCGGTACCTGAGTATTTATATTTCGCGACGTGGTGAAGAAGTTGTCGCGGTCGCCTGCGAAACGCGTTCACGCGAGCCCACGTGCAGCGCTCGGACCAGGCTGCCTGCAATACGAAGGCATCAACGTTATGCTCTTAGGCAAATCACAGATGGAGCTTGGAAATGAGTTATAAGTCTGATTGCACTGCATGAACACGAGACATCATGAAGGCCAACCATGAATATGATTTATTCTTCTCATTTCCTTACTTAGGCGGGCAACTCAGATCGAGAGACGGTCCTGATCGTGCAAACAGCAAGTCATTCGGTCTTTAATACCCTTCGATGAGGAATCGAACCTTGCTTCAGCTGCCTGGTGGTGGACCCAACCTTCTTCCATCGCCGGTGCCTCTTCGCAGCATCTGTTTCTTCATGATGTTCTCAGTTGGCTGCTATGGTATTGAGGACGGCCCCCGTGAGCTGAATAGCAAGTCGCCGTGGCGAAGAGCCTTGAGACCGACGAGCCCAGTCCAGCATGGGCCCTCGACTACAACAGGGTCCATACCCAAGGGCGCAGCACGATCGCCCGCGAATCTTATATGCCTGGGCACCGAGCCACATAACCTCAACGCACATTATATTCTGATTGTTCATCGAGGTCTTGTTTGACCCACCCTCGCAGCAGCAGTGGTAGGCGCTTTGTACTTGACGCGAGTATCCAGGGCAAGCCTGTCCGGTAGTGACAGCTCCACACAGCCCTTCATCTGCGTCTGAAAATCCTGGAGTTCTTTAACTCCCGCATCCAAGACACTGCTCATATTGAAGTCTTGAATGCGAACCTTTGCTTCAAGAATATATCCACCGCTCGGGTCAAGGGGTTGGAGGGCGGAGTAAGGCGGGAGGCTAGTTTTCGGGGCCGTTTCCAGAGACCGAACGCCGGGTTCGTGGAGTACGCGGTGCAGGAAGATGACGACGTTGCCTAGGATAAAGCGATGGCCTTCGATGTAGTACTCTGAGACGAACCTAATGATGGTTAGAGAAGCATTGCAATGGCCGAAAAAGCACTCACCGATGCGGACCAGCGGCGACCATCCATGCGTGGGGATCGCCAGACGTGAGATCGGTCGACATGGTCATACGGATGGAGACGCCTCTGTCGCCCGTGTCTGGCAAGTCCTGGAAGAGCATCGACCACTTTGGCTCCTCGCCCGGCTTCACGTCGGCGGAGAGGGCTCCATTGGACTGCTGGCCATCCGCGCGACCGAAGTCGTCGTCCGAAAGCTTCTGAACAAGCTGCACGTAGAACAGGTCCTTTGCCTGGGCTTGCCGCGCCTGTTTCTGCGCAACGCTCTGCGCGCCGCCACGGAAGAGATTTGCGCCGGGCTCCTCGGGCTCCTTCACTGGTTTGTAGACGATGTGTCGTTCGAGGATATGGCGGGGCTGCATGGCAGCAACGCCAGCGAGCACCTTCAGAACCTGATCATGGCGGGGCGCGGGCACCTGTCCGTACAGTAGCAGCTCGTGCATGGGGTTTCGTGGGAGTCGCGAGCAGAAATTTCTGGTGTTGAGCGCGGTAGTGGGCAAATTCTCGTACGTCAGGGATGGTGCAGGGCGGGATCGTGGGGTTGATAAGGCCACGGCGGGCTGCGATTGGCGGGGAAGGCTGGACGGGCTTGCTTGTTGGGGAGAAAAAATGGCGGGAGCTTGGGCCAGACCCGCGAAGAACGGTGAAACAGTGAAAGAACAAATGCTGGATGCGGAGGCGCACCAACGCACCCCAGCATGGCGCATCACATGGTGAATGGCAATTGGAGGGAGTCGGGGAGGAGTGTCTGACGGTGCATAAGCTGGGTCGAAAGATGCTCAGGCGAGGTGGGAGACCTCAGACCTGCGTGTCGGAGTTGAGAGTTGGCGGGCCTCGGCGTTAGCGCGCCTTTCCGTCAACGTGAATATTTATCGGCCATCATGCCCTACTGATACGCGGCTCCCCTCCACTCCAGTTCCAATACTGCCAGCACGTCCCTTCTCCTCTGCCCTCAATCCAATCCGTCACTACTCGCTACCTATAAATCCTCCAACACACCCAATTTGCGATTGCATTTTCCTCCATTACCTGCACCCAGCCACCAACCCGCCGTTCCGACACCGGTCCCCAACTCTCTCGTCGCCATGAACGCTTCCAAGGTGCTCCTCCAGGGTCGCCAGCCCATGATCCGCTTCCTGGGCAAGCGCACTGTGCCTTCCAGTTCGTAGCCAGAAATCCCCGCTTCATTGATTCCGCTTGCTTATCGCAAACAGAGGTCGATCACACTCCCCAAGCGCATCCCGCCTCCCCGACGCATTCGCTCCCCGACTCCTTCGCCAGCTACCGACAAAAGGCCCAGCAACACGGCCCCCTCAACCAGACCTCACACTTCTCGAGCGGCATCGGCGCCAAATCCGGAGCTTCCCTCGGCCCCGTCGAGCCAGGAAAGGGCCAGGCCTTCGACCGCTCTGAGCTTGGCCCGCGCTACCAGCGCCTGTCATGGACTCAAGCTGAGATTGAGGCCGTCGAGTCCGGTGGCGCCAGCCTCTACGCATGAAGGGAGGCTGTGACGAAGTGATGGGCTCCCGCTGCGCCGGAACGTAACGGAAGGATATGGATACTACTGTATATACTGCACGCTTCATGGTTCTGGCATGAATCACGATGAAAAGCAAGGCTTTCGCCCCTTCGGTGGCATGGTACGGATTACATTTCATGTTTAGGGATGGCTCAGGTTGTTATTGCATGTTATACCCTTCAAGACTGGTCTGTGGAGGAGGTTCTCAGGAGCCGCTCGGTGGCTGGTAGATTCGATACGATTACAAGTACCTAGAAATTACAATAAACATGTTAAAGTTCAACTCAATCACTTTTAGGTCCTTCCTAGTGAAGCTGTGGTGTTGCACTAGCTACCATTGGAGGCGTATAGAGTTGCACTATGGACCCGACATCCTCCGATGCCCTTCCGACCGACACCGTTCCACGTTTCTCCTCACAAACAGCAGAATCGAACGATCAAAACGCCATGATGATCAAGTCATCATGCCCACGCCAGCTATTCCGAAACTCCGCATCTGCGACACATAACGTCGGCCCACAAAATCCCCGCTTCCCACAGCGGTCATACCTCGGACAGCGAAGCCCATTATCAATCAGCGGATTTACCACGGAGACAAACATGCTCCCGCTACACGCTTCAATAATGCGCCCGTCATCTTTGCACAAGATGGTGCCATTCTGACCGATGCATAACGGATTATGTTTTTGTGCGGATGTCCGTCTTCCATTTCCTGTTGGATGACTCAGTCCCGCTCGTACCTTCCCGGCGGAGAACGCCGATTTTCCGAGGATTGAGGGCAGGGAGTTGCGCGGTGTTATGGAATACCGTGGTCTGCCGTAATTTCTGAACATACAAGCTAAGTTGGAGCATGAATGAGCTGGTAAAAGACTCTCGTTGACGGAAGTCTGGTCGCCGTCGTCAGATATTGAGCTGCAGATCGCAGAGCGCAACATCGTTCTCGAAGTAGTAGTGCAGCGGCATTATCTAGCTCGACGAAGCCATCTTGAGGCTCTTGCTGGGAGCATTAATATACGATCGTCAACCCCGGACGCGCTGCGCTTTAGGATCTACATCGGCTCCGCTTCCGGGTCTTTGAGGCGTTGCGTGGCGAATATCGAACTCACAAGCGGCCTAGCACAAATCGTGGTCTGCATATAGGACCCCAAGAGACGTAATGAGATATTCCGGATACGCCATCAGATACGGACACACCGAAGCATAAGACGTGGGATGGTTTGACATTCGTTCCTTAGGGCCTCGCGCAATCTGGGCTACGTGATTTCTCCCACTTACTATATAAGATCACACCAATACTGGGTCTCCCAATGTCCGTTCCACCGACCCAGCTGGATGAAGCAGAAGGTGGCCGCAGTTCCGAGATTCTGTCGAGCAAACGCAGCGTGCGTTCGACTGTGCTGGCCACTTACACAAACGCGACGCACCCTTCACTTATCGACTATATCCAATGTTCCTGGGTTGTGCGCGACGTCCTTGCCTTTCTGATCCGTGAAGAGCACCTGTTACACAGTCAGAAATCGTTGTCGGTACCACTCCTCTTCGTCATACTCACTTTCGGCGGGTTCTTGACGCCCTCTTTCTCAGCTTCCTCCTTGGTCGTCACAATTTTCTCGACCTATAACACCAACCGTCAGCTCGACTTCTTCAACCTTCGCACTAGGAGAGAATCCTTACGTCGCCCTCATGTCGACCGCCTCGGATCTTTGTGTACACATGATCCCCTTCCTGGATGGGCTCGCCCTGCTTGGAGAGCACTTCTTCGGTCTTGGGGGGCATTGCGATGGGGTGCAGGTTTGAGTGAGAGTTCACGAGGCTAAAGGCGCGATGGATCAATGATAGTGTTACGAGGGCTTTAGTTGGAGCATCGATGTTTGTATGATGCCTGGTTGACCATTGATCGACTTTTGTTGTGGTGGGTTTATATCACAATGATGTCACTTACTTGATGAGGAAGGGATAACACAGGGCGACAGGGGACCTCATGCGCACCACCACAACATCACGCGACGTTTTTCCTCGACGAAGACTCACTCTTCACATTTGGCGCCTCACAATGCGGGATACACAATTCCAACCTTGATGATATTCGCAAAGAGGAGCACGCGGCACGGCGTAGTGATGGCAGGTACAGTCCTCTGAGTCCACTCCAGTTACCTAAACCACACCCTTCCACACCCCAAGGTTTCTTCATTGCTCGGCCTTATTCAAATACTAAGCTTCCTTCACCAGCTCCGAAGCCATACCTTCTCTTTCTTCCGTTTCGCTACGCTGCTTTCTCTTCCAGAAATCTTCCAGGCCTCCGACATGGATTGGTGTACCATCAGGCCGTGCATAAACCCCGGGGTCGACGCTCCATGGGTTGGTGGGTATGAATGACATCGCTACTACCACGTCAGTTTCCTCTCGAATGTGGCTGCTGGGATACGTACGTCTGGTGTCCGAAAGAGACGAGGAAGACTTGGCTGCACCTTGTGACGCGGTTTGAGTGGAAGCAGTGGAATCCATTCCTGCTGAGAGCCGTCGAGTGCGACAGTGATTAACGTTGAAAATGCTCGCTAGGTCAACGACGGCGTGCACTGGCTTGGCAATGCGGTAGGCGTTCCAAGCAGCATAACGCCGGAATATGAGAGCATTTATGCCCCTTGAAAACCTCAAGGCCATCCGAAGTGCCCAATATGGGTTACAGGAGTATATCCACTGTGGCTTGTCCGGGCCATATCGAGCTGACATTCTAGAAACATGGTCAACGTCCGGAAACCATCGAAGGTTAGGTTAAGCTGCTTTCTGAGTGGAGAAAGTCTATGGCCTGGAGGCTGTCGACGCTGTCTGTTTTTGGAGCCAATACGAACACGGTAGTGCTGGGACTGCTTGGATCTGAACCAGGCTGAGATCGCAACATGGGCTACTCAAAAGAAGCACTTTTGTGAGTGATCTAACTGGCTTTCTCGCTGGGCCTTATGCGTAGATAACATCGTATTGCAAGATTTTTTTGGGCTGTAGTCGGTCAATTTCCATGGCTTGGTGTCTGAGGCATGACGTAACCGAACAGTGTACATGATTCGATTCAACATAGGGCTGGCTATTGGGCAATCGCCATGGCCTCCAAAAGCTGCATTCGCAAGGCAACCTGAGCTCTTTACTTCGGAGCCTGAGGAGTGAGGCGGGGGCAATACGAAAGGCCATGCTGTTTCGCCAATAAGCATTCATTGCTGCAATGTGGCTCAGCAGCTTTTTCGCCCGCCCACATACTTTATCAAGCGTCAGGCCCGTCTTTCTTCTTTAACTTCATATCCCTTCCGCCACTCCACTCACGCTATAACGACACAACCTTTTGCTGCGCAGGTCACTACCTCTAGTATCAGCTTTTCACTGGCTAATAATCTTCAGAAACTTGACAGAAGATCTCACGTGGACGCGCGGCGGAGCTAAGCTCCGCCCCGCGCCATACCAGAGCATCGCAATGGTCATCTAGATATTCATTCCGAGCCGCTCTCGCTTGGATGGTGTTTCTACGACTTCTTAGATTCGGATTACGCGGATGCAAGTTTGCAATGGCTCGACTACGGTTTCCTCGACCCCGTCCCGGAATGCGACTTTGCCATCGTCAGCGCAAACGATCCGACCGATGCTCCCTGCGTGCCTTTTCCTCTACCTAACGATACGAGTCCAGAAGACTCTTCACTATGTTTCAGCTCTCCCGATCAAGATTACTCGCCCAACCAAACCAGCCTTGGCACGCCGGAAGACAGCCATGGCAGAAAAGAAGGACATGGAGACAGCGGCACCCACCACACTGCAGAGATAAGGGTAGCTGGGGGTATTCAACGTCATGAAATGGGTGCCCCCATGCCGTTCGATTCGCCTTTGGACCCAGTTTCCCCTGAGGCGTGCGTGTCGGAAGAGCCCTCACAAATTACGAGGGGATCTCGGCTGCAGGCTCAAAGATACATTTTACCAGCTACCAACCGACCTTTCCGGTGCGAAATATGTGGATCTCGATTCGTGCAACCCCGTCAATTAAAGAACCACGAAGTTCACGAGCATGGCAATGCAAGTCGACAAGAGAGCTTTCCATGCCGCAAGGCAGGCTGCACGAAAGTATTCCGGCACTATAAATCCCGATGGCGACACGAGCGAGTGATACACGAGCACATTACTTTTAAATGCAAGCACTGCGACTGGACGACTGGGAGGATGGAGTACCTCAAGAAACACGAGAGCAGCAAACACGCATAGTGGAGAGCACCGTTAGGCGCAAGAAGAAAGAGCACGGAGCAGTCATATAAGATGCGAACACTCGAAAGAAACCACAGGGCCACATATATTTCCCACACGTATCGTCCCCCTACGTTGTCAGCAATTCGCCCATCAAAGCCTGCCTAATGGAACCATTGGCTCCTGGCAGGTTACGACAAACGGCACGAGGGCAGTCCTTGGCCCTCGGCCACCGCGAATTCGGGCAGGTATGGTTCTGCCAATTCAATAACTATACTTGCTTCATATTATACGTTTATACGCCGGCGCCTCCGTGGTGCGTCGGTCTCCTGATGCGGGTCATCAGGATCTTCGAGTTTTCCATCAAAGAAGTCGTCACCTTCCGATGCGAGAGTCGAGCAGGGATGGTTGCGATGATCAGGAGGAGGAGGAGGTCTCGGTCACAAGAACGTGCTTCCTCACGTCCGTTGACGAGATTGCATACGTTAGTCAAGCCCGCTATAAGTATACGTTGCACACCTCACTTCCGCAATACGTTTTTCCCTTTGGGGCTGGACATACGGTGCTCTCGTCAACACAACAACGTGCTTGCACGGCCTTCATTTCAAATATTGCTGTTTTGCAATACCATTTTTTTCACGGCCTGATCCTTTTCTTTTTGACTGTTCATTGATCGGCGGAATTTCACGGTCATGGCTTTTCCTTGAGAAGCCCACGGCGAGGTGGGAAATCTTCTGGAAAGTTGGAGGAGGCTTGGAACCTTGAGAAATCGAAAGAAACAGTTCGTCTGTCTTCACTTTGACTTGAGAATCTGTTATTATGTGACTTTTCCTGCATCAAGATCCGCCACAAAGCCCGCTGAAGTAAGCACATGTATGTATTCTTTAGTCTGCACAACACTCCTCCATCGACATTGGAGTCTACATAGAGATTCTTTTTGTTGATGTATAAGGCTTGTCCGTTCCTGCCTTAGTCAGCCAAACAGCAGTCACGTACGTACCCTGAACGGTAACTTTGATTAAGGCGCACGCCCACTCTATCGTAGGGCCACTAGCGGCTTGATTTGCCCTCCTTCACAAGGTTTGGTGGCCTGGCTGATCGGAGGTGCGAGACACGGTAGTCGAGGCACGCTGTTAGTACCTCAAACGTCGCATGGATAGAGAGCACGCACAGTAAGGAGCTTTTTGGTAGCTCGGGGAGAAAAAGAGCTTATAACGAACCAGAAAAGTTCCACGAATTCCCTTTGTCTGATACCCTGCTTTATGATACCCAATTCTGTTTTGATACCCTGTACAAATACCTTGTTTGTGTTATACCCATTTAAAATGTTTTTTTCAAACAGTTAATCCAGGATGGAGACTCGCCGGCAGAGCATTGACTCCAATCACTGCTACGAGTAGTGCGCTTTGGCCTTACCGTTCTGGATTACATGGTTGTGCATCGTCACTTGGTTGCCGTTTACCCTTGCGGGAGTCGAACAGAAAAACATGACGATGAAACGGGAGGAGGAGGAGGTGAGGAACTCAAAGTCGTCGATAAAAAAACCCAGCATTTTTGATGTTGGGTGGAGAAAGGTTGCCTTCGACCGCGGAGAAGCAATTGATCAGTCGGGATTGTTGGCTCATCTGTCTCCGTATAAAGCCTGATGACTAGACGGAGAGAGCACTCGGCATCTACCTAAGATATCTCTTAGCAATCGCGAAAGTAAGTCCAACATGACCTTGGTGCCCATCAACTGACTCCTTACAGGAAAAGATTCTCTACGTTTCCCAAAAACGGCCTATTTTCTCATTTTACCATTCGGATTACCCGCTGTCTGACCGAGAGACCTTTGTCTATTCGACCATTTCGCGTTATTTCCTTGTCTATTCGATCAGCTTTTCTCGTCGTCTCCTGTGTTCATACGACTAGGGTTTTTCCGCTTACTGCTATGCGTCTTGATGTGTCGAACCCCCTCCGCGAAAGCGATGGGAGGACCCACATCAGTGCGTTCATCTCTTGAGCTGATCTATACTGGCGTTTATGGATCTGTTTTGCTCCTATTTACGCCGAATGTATCTAGGAACTCATGATGGACGAATATCTTATTATTACCAAGTATAGTGTTTGGCTGAATATCGACGCACTTAAATGCTCCTTCCTCAACCGGCCACCAAGTGAATCCAAAAAAAGGTAGGAGGAACTAGCGCAAAATAAACTCTACAGAAGTATGCGAGCGGATAGTGTGTAGCCGTGAACGGACATCGATGCTTGGCATTAGTCCATCAGATGAAGAGCTCATGTCCAAGAATTCCGCGATTGGTTATTTCACCGGGCCTCATGAGCGTGGACTCGAGAAGGAAGTAAGGTGATGTTGTCGTCTTTTGGTGCCTTAGGCACAATGAGGCTATCGAGGAGGCAGTGCATGCGACCTTGTCTCCAATGAACCCAACAACGGCAAGCAAGATCATTGGCAGTCTTTCATGGCCTCCACATGTACACCAGAGCCGAAGGACTTCCATTGGCGCAAATGGCTCAAGCAGTTTTGCACCTCAGCCTGATGCACATTTTCGCAGGAGGCGAGGGAGGCCATCTCGGTTTACCAATCAAAGCCCTCAGCTCGGCCGTCCGTAGGCCATGTTCTTCTACCAATCAGATGGGAGCCCACTCAACCGTCAGATGCGCATAAGAGGTGCGGCTGACCTCCTTCCTCCACATTGCGCCCTTTTCGCGCGCTTCGTCGGTGCAGTCGTACTTCAACAGTAAACCCTCTATCCACACCCCCCTGTGTCAAACACAGCCTCACTGTACGTACTCCAGGCCAGCCTGCAGCTATTCTAGCTAACCTCCCTTAGCAGTTTGATTCTATATCCCAGGTCAGGGCGGCGGAGTTTAGGCTCCGCCCCGCGCCATCCAAGAGAACCACAATGATCTTTCAAATACTTGTTCCGAGTCGCTACTGCTCGGAAAGTGTTTTTACGACTTCTTACCTACGGATTTGGCGGACGCAAGTCTACAATGGCTGGGTTTCGGTCTTCTGGAACCTATGCTAGATTGTGGCTCTGATCCCGACTATGTTCCCAGCGAGCATTCTTCTCCACCCAGCGACACGAGTTCAGGAAACTCTTCACTTTCCCTCAGCTCTTCAGACCACTCCTCTTCTCCCAGCCAAGCCGGCAATACGCCACCAGAGGCAGGCGAGCGTTCGCAATTTCGAGCGGAGCTGCCTCAAATCGAGGCGCTAGACAAGCAAACACCCTCTGCTGGAGCGGATATAGAGAGTGTCGCCTTCATCCAAAGCCAACTATCGTCTGGCGACAGTCCTCGAGAATCCCGACAGCAGCCTCAAAGGCACCTTCTGCCCGCAACTGACAGACCGTTCCGATGCCGACGATGCGGAGCTCGATTTGCGTTAGCCAACCATCTCCGAGACCACGAAGCCAGTCAACATCACCAAGAGAGCTTCCCGTGCACATATGACGGCTGCAATAAGGTTTACCGGCAATACAAGTCACTATGGCGACATCAACAAGTGGTGCACAAGCACTTCACGCTCGAGTGCCCGCACTGCGCCTACACCACTGGTAGAAAGGATTACCTTAAGAGGCATCAGAGCAGCAAACATTAAGTGAAGAGTACGACACAGGTGAACTAGAAGAAAGACGCTGGAACAGACATATATGGTGCGATTACTCGGGGGTATGGGATCCACAAACTGACAGATACGTTGTCGGTGCTCTCCGATATAACCGCACCCACCTTCCGCTAGATCGACTTGTGGGTGCGGTCATATCGGAGAGGATAATATCCACTCCTTCAGAGGGTCGATCAGACCCTCGACATCTTATCAGGCAGACTCTGGGAGAGATCTCACTTCAATACCTAGCCCCAACCCTGTTTACGGTAGCTACGAGACAGGGTTGGGCTAGGCATCGAGGTCAGATTTCTCACAACCTTCCAAAAACTGACCTGGTCCGGCGTCTCCGTGGTGCGTCGGCCATAACCTCCGAGTAAAAACGTCAAAGAAGTCGTCATCTTCCTATGTGGGAGTCGAGCAAAGATGGTTGAAATGATCAAGGGGCGAGGGCGAGAGTGATGGGAATCGACGTTGGTCGATGATTTTCTTTGTATTCTCCTCGTCGTTTCTTTATATTCGCGTTGTGTGCGAGTGGTGCATGGAATCGGCGTTGTAGGATACTTGTCGTGGCTAAGCAATAGCTCTAGATGCCCCAATTGGCTCTTGGGTGTCACTTTAGTTTAACATAGCGTTCTTTTTACAGCTAATGTGCATCCCTATATAGCGATACGTAACCTATCTCATGCAAAGACCACTTATTAGTGGGATTAACTCTTGTCTGATAGACTCTCAAGAGCCTTTGTGCTTTGCAGCGCCGCAATGTCGCGGTGGTAGACCCCAAGGCTGCACGAGGTGCGTCCGTAAGACCTGCGATACCAAATAGAGTTGATTCGGTGAGGAGCTATGGAAGCCTAGGTAGGCCATATGTATAATACAGAGGGGAAGTGAATGAACAGCGCTGCCAGGTAACTGGGAACGCAGTAGTGAAACTGGACAAGGAAGGCGCCCACATATGGGCCATTTGGCAGGTAATCTCGAGCAGTGTAGGCGGACACAAGGACTCGAGAATCAATAGACAATCCCCCAAAATCAGGCTGCCCTTTCACCAAAAGACATATTCTTCGGATGCCCTCGGCAGAAGTGAGTTTGCCGTTTATTTCTGTGCTCATAAAATCAGACAACGTGGATCAGGAGTAGAGTGTTAGGCCACGTACACCGCAATCCTTGCAGGAGCAGTCCTGCCCACATGAGCACGACTGGGGAGTGCTACAGCCGCAGTTTGAGCCGCAATCACAACCCATATTGGCGGTATATGTAAGATCGAATAGAGGTGATTGTAATTGCAAAGATATATGGCTGTCGTGCTTGGGTGTGGAAAGAGATGTTCGTGCCGGTGGAGGTTGAATTAGACTTGAGTCTGAAGGCTTTAATATACTTAATATCTCTCATAGATTTGCTGCACGATGTCTTGATGACGTTTTTGCTAAGGATGCTAGTGTGGCTTTGACGTAACAAAGACACGTAGTATACGCGACCATGTGACTTTTGTGCCAAGAAGGCTGGCAACTGCTTTCCAGGGTATAATTTGCTGATAGGCTTACTGACTTCGTACCTGCATCGGCTAGCGTACGTTGCTAGTTGCGTAGCGTAAAAATGACGAACTGCTTGCCTTCTCGGTTGAACCGGCTCCGAGCGACGAATGCCCTTGTAATGCATTACCTTTCCTGACTGTGTTATTGCAAACGCGATTCAAACTCCGTGCCAAGTATCCATGATCGTCGCCAAAGTCCTCCTCTCATTTGATTATCCAACTATGTGACCTTTCAGTCAATCGTCGTCGACGTCCCACTTCCGCACAATTGACATTAAAGATAGGATGTCATCAGATAGAGCTCATCTTGAACAGTTGCCACATTGGCGGGATCCTATTTTCTAAAGATAACCTTGCGGCAAAATGACGGTTGGTGAGAACTCGTAGGAACCACCAGTCTCTCTGGTGACCATATCTACAATTTCTATTGGTATAGCCGCGCAGTAGCGGCCGTATGGATCGCACTGTGGCGTCGAGGGTGGAAAGTATGATGTGGATAATGTAAGCAAGGTCCCTTCACGTGCAAGAGCACCTACGCAATACTGATCCATGTAACACAGGATACCTATCTACACAATTAACGCGCTTTACCTATGGCCCATGGCTCTCTGGGCTTATATCAAGTACGGTCGCCCTCCACCGCACAAGAAGGAACAATCCGTGGAGAAAGTAGAGGCGCACCATCCACCTCACGCAGCTGGAGGTGGCGAAGCAGCCGAGGCCCATAACGCCGAGGGAGGAGAGTCAGGAGGAGGTTGCGCTTCCCAACATATGGGCTCACATAGATGCATGTTTGCGACTATTATTGTAGCCGTCTGCCACTTTGGTGCGGGATGCGTGCTTGGTGATATAGTAGGCGAGTGGTTAGTCGGGGGGACTGGTGCGACTATTGCTGGTAGATTGCTGTAGACGGAGTTTATCGTTGGTATGTTCTCCCTATGCTTTTGGAATGCCTTGCTGCACTGGTGTGTATAAGTTGCGTAGCTTGTTGCGCTAACTCTGTGGTAGATTTCGTCTGGGCCATCGCGTTCGGACTCCTTTTTCAATACTTCTCTATCGCCCCTATGGCTGGCAAGTACGGGCCTTCCATACTCTGGCGTGCCTTGCAAGCAAATTTTCTCTCGTTCGTTTGCTTAGAAATCGGGCTCTTTGGTTGGATGACAGCGTTACAGATTGGTATTTTCGAGTGGAGACTGGAGATGAACAATGTGCATGTATTGGTGGATGATGCAGATTGGCATGTTTCTAGTTCACTGGACCGCGGTACCTGTGAAATACTGGTTGATTAAGAAAGGGATTAAGGAACCTTGTGCATACAGACCATCGTCAACAACTTCGTCCGCTCCTTCATCACAGTCACTAGGCGACTTCCAGAAAAAGGTAGGAGCAACTGGCGCAAAACAAACTCTACAATTACACCGTATCGCAATATACGAAAGTTAAACGGCTCGACTTGCCTACCTTCATAAGGTTTGGTGGCCTGGCTGATCGGAGGTTCGAGACA
This sequence comes from Pseudomonodictys pantanalensis, assembly GCA_019022785.1. Taxonomy (NCBI): domain Eukaryota; kingdom Fungi; phylum Ascomycota; class Dothideomycetes; order Pleosporales; family Parabambusicolaceae; genus Pseudomonodictys; species Pseudomonodictys pantanalensis. The sequence continues at coordinate 19,485 of JAFHBV010000162.1, forward strand.
CGGTGGTCGAGGCGGGTTGTTTCAACTCGGAACGGAGCGATAAGGTGAAACGCGATCGGCGAAGTTTGTTTGAACGCCAGCGTTTGTCCTGAACCATCGACGCTCGGAGAAAACAATGACAAACAAAGGGTGAACGTGTGTTTGCCAATCCTTTGTGCCAATCCCTTCGTGCGCGACGCGCTGAGTTGAATCGACCCGCGAAGCCCTGTTTCAAGAGACGACAGGGAGGGTGTTATGTGTACCGCACGTAAAGTAAAGCAAAGCACGAGAGACGCGTAAATCACAAACGTAAAGCAGCGAGAAGAATGTCAAGAGGAACGTGCAGTGCACGCCAGTAGATTTTAAAGGTTAAGGTCTAAGGCGTAGGATCCTCGAATCCTCGAAGCGCTACCCTCACCCTCTCCATCCGAATCCAACCAAAGCTACCCAAACCCATCCGAAAGATCCCTATGTAGTGTACAGAAGAAGCCTTTTTTTTGCAAAGGATAATGAACGAGTGACAAGAAAAGTAAAAACCTCGGGGTTATACATGCAAGATTTTGGGGGTATGTTCTCCACGCGCGTTTTGACGCCGAAATGTCACACTTGAACGGGTCCTGGCCGGGCCCCTCGCGCGCTCAATGCATGTGTTCGTAAAAGTCGTGCAAAGCGCTGACCCTGCCTGCGCTAGCGGAAAGGATGTTGTGATGGGGGTATACTGCAGGAGGGAGAGAAAGAGGAGCAAGTCGTGGGCCTTGCCATGGAACGACTAAGACAAAGACGAGTTGTCTAGATGGTGGTCCAGGTCATGCCGGAGAGACGGTCGCCGCTGGCACCACCTTGGCCGCCGGTAAGGGCCTCCCAGAGCTTGGGCGTGCAGTCGAAGCCGGGGCCTGTGCAGCCAGGGCAGCGGTCCATGATGGTGGCCTCGGCCGTCTTGCCGTTGTACGTGATGGACACCTTCTGGCCGCACCACTTGTTCGTGGGAAGACCGGTCTGGGAATCGTAGGTCGAGGCGCCGAAGAGATCAACGCCGAGAGCGACGGTCATGGAGTCATCGGACACGGGCTCACCGCAGGCGCCAACACCGCCACCGTAGTAGTTCATGGTGAGCGAACCGCCTGTGTAGGTCGTGCCGGAGCCGCTACCGCCGCTGGGTTGAGAAGGCTGGGCCGGAGGTGGTGGAGGAGCGGCGCTCGAGGCTGGCGGCGGCGGGGGCGTGTAGACGGAGGATGGCTTAGGCGGAGGAGAGGGAGTATTGGCTGGCGGTGGTGGTGGGGGAGGAGGCGTGTAGACGCTCGAGAGAGCGGCCTCGGAGCTGGAGGCCGGTGGGGGAGGTGGTGGAGTGTAGACGCTTGTTGGCTCCGGCTTGGGCGTGTTAACTGGAGGAGTGTAGGCAGGGGTCTCGACTGCGGCTACGGAGCTGGGCTTGTTGTGCGGCTGCTCGTAGAAGAGGCCTGCAGAAGAGGTAGCGGCGTCAGCTGAAGGCGCCTCGCCCTCCCAGATGGTGGTGTAGATGAGGACGGTCTCGACCACGGTGTGGGTATAGGTCGCATAGGCGCGCTTCTGGAGGGGAGCGGCGGCGGCGATGGAGCCGAAAAGCAGGGAAGCGACGACGTTTGAGGTCTTCATTTTGGTGATGTTCGTTTGGGGTTTCGTAAGTTTGTTTGGCTGGGTAGCAATGAGTGTTGGTAGGTATGCGGTGTTTTGCAGGAGTCCACAGGGAATGCGCGAATCGACTAGCAATTCAAAGAGTTGTTTGTTGAAAGGGCTGGCAATGAATCTGTCTTGTCGGTATTGTCGTAGCTATTCGACTGTTCCGTCCACAACGTGTGCGATAGTGACTGAATCGGTGACTGGTGTCGTTGGAATGACTGGGCTGAGATGCTAGATCTCTGTAAAAGAAGGAATGAAGGTGGAAGGTAGAGAATGAAAGTGGACAAATGCAAAGACCTCAAGCCTGTAGAGAGTGGACAGGAGAGAGGTGGGCAGGGAGCGTGCTTTAAAGAGGGTGAAGGAGAGAGGAGAGAAATGATGGGGGATGGGGAGAGGAGCCGCAGCTAGTTGGCAACGGCCAAGTCCGGGCTGACAGGGGATCAACGGAACAGCCACGCACAGCTGGGCTGCTCCAATCACGGGTGGCGTGCGCCGAAGGGCTCATCCCCGGCGCCGGCTCGAGCTCGAGTGGTTGCAAGTTTCTTCGGCGGGGACGCTTGTGCGCTGCGGTGGAGCCTGGAAAAAGACTCGCACTGCCACCGCACGTCGAGCCATCATTCATGCGTCCCGTCTCCATTGCCTCTCTACCACGTCGCATGCACATGCACTCGACAGTTCTTCGCAACCACATCTGCAGCCGCCCTCTGTATTTCCGTGTCCTTATCCCTCCGGCCTCCCTCACCTTCTCTCGTGTGCACTCTAATTATGGGCGCTGTCAATTTGCGCGAGCTGACCTGTTTCATCCGCCCGAAAGCAGCTAGCCAGTCGTCGTCTTCCGCCAGGAACCCAGCCAATCATGGGCAGCGGCAGATGGTGATCTTCAGGTACGAGGGGCGGCTGAAGAAACATCCCGGCAGCGGTACAGGCTAGGCAAGCAGCAAAACATGTGTTGAGCCCAGCATTCACCGGCATCACGCCGCCTCGGCTCTCCCAGTCAACCACGATGCGGCATTCCTCTGTCCATTGGATCCCTCGACACGTGGAGCCCCTTGATGCCAACAGGAAGCGAGGGAATGCCAAAGCGCCCTGTCAACGCGGCCTTTGTTTTGCCAATCTGCAAAGTCAGTTCACGCCGCACGCACCTGTGCTCGAGTCTTGTCTCGAACTCTCGCTCGCACCTTCCCTTCCAACACCGGTCGGACGCGGCGCGGTGAATGCAACCACACCGACTCCTCGACATCATGGCCGCCATCTCACCCACTGCATCCTGCTCTCCTGCCTGCAAGACTCGTCATCCAAGGCACTTCCACCACAGTCAGCCTGCAGTTGAAATGAATTGTGGACCATCTCCAGCCACCTTCGTCTCTCACTGGTGTCCCGGCATCGTGCAGCCAGATCCGCGCGGCACCAACGCAGAGATTTCCTTATCCATTATCGATAGCAGATAGTCCCCACAGTCCTGCGTCGCCCTATGAGATCTTGGAACGACAAGCCCTCGCTTTTTGGAGCGTGCAGAAGCGCAAGATGAATTTTCACCGCATTCTGGATTCTGTTGGGCAATGTGGCCCAATTGTGTCGTCGGCGACACGGCGCCGCTTGCATTGCGCCAACCTGTTGAGCCGGGCTAGAAAATACTGACACAAGAACGACGTACGAAGACGGCGAAGTGGAGTTGAAGTCTCACTGTGATTGATTGCCTCCTTGCGACCTCGCCGGGGACCTTGAAGTTGGCAGTGGGACTATGGCGTCAGACAGGTTCTTCGGCCTCTCTACGCTCTCCCAGTTCCCATGGTTCGGCGATCCGGAGCCCATCTACCAGTGATTGCGCACCATAGGTAACGCGAGCGATGCCACCCAAGACGCTGATTCCTCGTCCGTAGATGAATACTACGAGAAATATCGCACCAAAATTGGCCAGACAACCAGCGAAATGTGGCACGGCTTCGAGAAAACGTTCTACGGCACTGCCAGCGCTTGGTTTGACAGCTTTGATGGCCATGATAGTGCCGAGTGCGAGAGGACGCCGTGGTACAGCGATGAGGACGGTGCCTGTAGCGCCCGTACCGCTCGACACCTCGGAGCTTGAGGTCAGATGGCTTTGAGAGATCGCCGTCTGATCGACGCGATGCGGGAGAGCTGCGTTGCCACGATGCTTGTGTACACCGCATCTTGTCTCGAAGCTCGCTTCTGCATGCGACTGGTGCTCATGACGAATTGCAATTGAATGCGAACTTCAGGGCGCAGTGTGTTGCACACGCTCACCACGGCTGTCGTGCGAATGCAGTTCGATGATGGTCGGCGCTGGAAGTCGGCGCTGATTGGCGTAAGCATCTCTTTACGTTCCCGCCCCTTTTAGATCTCGCGTACCATTTTTGGACCTCAGAGATTACCCAGTCGTCACCCTCCTTTACTACTGTCATCAGTTCCTCAGTATGTTTCACGTCTTTTCGTTCTGCAGGAAGGTATATCCCAGCGGTATCACTTGGGCGAGCCATGTTCCAGTTGTCTAATATGCTCAGGCTGACCGACCTTCCGAATCTGTCGAGGCATTGCTCAGCAGCTACACGGTTAAGCACTTTCCGAAGTCTTAAGATCGTCGCTCGGATTTCTAGTCATCTCTACATCAAGATAATGGCAGAGTAGAATTCCACTCTTCGGCACATGTATCGGATGCCATGTGGAATACGTACTGTGCTAACCTGTGATGAGGTACAGTTAGTACAGAGACGAGCGAAGAGCTGGAGAATTAGACAGTTTGATTTTGAGATAGGAACATCAGCGGGTTTTCCATAAATCGTTGGGACGCTGCAATTCGTTGAACTAGCCTTTGATTGGTGAGCCTTTCATACCAATGAGCTAAACCGTGGGACTTGATATCGTCGTTTGTGGTGAATTTGTTAGTATTTTGGTACGGTTTTAATGGCTAATCGTCATCATGAGATAGGAACACTATATAGGGTACATTACTTGCTCACCAGAGTATAGATTCGAACGACTGAATGCGTATTATCAATGCTCTGCAGTTTCGTTCCCGTTTGCATTGAGCGTGGGGTGTAGAAAGCGGGGTGTGGGATACTGCGATTGGGACGACTATACCGCTCACACCAGCTTCATACTTCATCCAATCCACCAACACTCGCACCCGCACCCAAAAGATGGCACAATTCGAGAATCTCCCTGCTGAGCTCCTGCTTTAAGATCGCGGAACACATCGCTAGTGACAAGGAGACGAAGCCATCAACTCTAGCTAATCTCAGCCTTACATCGCGCGCCCTCCGCGATCCTGCTCAGGAGACCTTATTCAAGTTTCTACGACCACGAGCAGCTGCCGATAGCTCCGCGAGATATTTATTTCTGCTCTTGCGAACGCTCATGGAGCGTGATGACTTGGCTCTCAAGACGGTGGAGCTCGACTTGATATTTGTGCGGAAAAATCACCGAATCTTAGAGGGCCCGGACTTTGCGCTCGCGACAGAGGTGCATCGATTCTTCACATATACGCATGATATCGAAGGGCCTGAATTGTCAAATGCGTACATGCTGCAAGACGTCGAATCCCTTGCCACGATGGTTGTCGCTCGATTGTCGAATCTGGAGCACATCACTCTGGACAACCGCGTACGACATGTAGGAGCGCTCCTGGAGGCCCTCGACCTTCTCCGCAACGGACCCTACGGCCCGTCCAAGATCAAGACATTCTCTTGCCGTCTGGACGACTCGAGTCCTGTAGACTTGGAATACTACATCCCCCTCCTGACTCTCCCGTCCTTCGAGTGGCTCAGGACCGAAAGCTCCTGTTACGAGGTCAACTGTGAAGGCGACGACTCCCGTCCTACAAATTTCCTCAGTAAATCTGAATTCAGTCTCTTCTGGTGCGGGTTCGGCCACGATACAATGAGGGAGCTATTGCAGACATATGCGAGGCTCCGACGCGCTACCTTCATCATCCCCAGTCGACGCTGCTGGGAGGCGATTAGCACCAAGATTGACGAACAGGAGGATATTCCGCAGTTCCAGCCGCGAGAATTCATCGAGGCCTTGGTTGAATTCCATAGTGCGACATTGGAACATCTCTCGGTGGACTTCCGACACCACTTCAGATCGCCGATCAAGTGGAACGGTGGAGAGTCATATTACTATCCATCTTTCCATGACTTCCAAGTGCTTCGAACCATGGTGATCGAAGCTTCGCGGTTGACACACCCCAGAGACCTACCGACCTCTCTGGACTCACTGGTTCTCAAGTCCTGCGTTCTTTCCGATATGGAGGAGGATTGGTACCAGGGCTTATTTGAATTGAAGTCGAACTACTGCCCTAAAATCACCGACGTGGTGGTAAAAGCAATCAGGACAGAGGAATCAGGTTTTCTGAAGGTAGAGTCATGTGCGCAAAAACTGGGAATAAACTTCGTGCCCCTGGGCGACGGACTGCGCGAGGCCTCGCGCAGATTCATGGGTTTAGACTTCTCCTTGGAGATTAAAGGGGGACTGGATATGGACGATGAGCTGGACAACTCTCCGTCGGGGTCGGAGCGGTCGGATCTGGAATCTTCGCCTGACGTATCTGATGACGAGGATGAGGGTGATGAGGGGGAGTTTTATGTGTATGAAGTGGGCGAGGACGAAGATTATGATTACGAATCTGAAGGCGAGTCGGATGAGGACGATGAATCCGATGACGGATTTGACCCGCTCTCTAGGGCTATACTGTACGTATATCCTTTCGTCTGATGGGGTTGCAAGAGCTGATGAGTGCGTGTACAGGCTTGCTGCGATGTCCGGTCAACTCCGATGACGCTTTAGTATGTGCTATTGCTCGGACATTGAACTGTCTTGTGGGCGTCGGGTACCTTATGGCCGATACGCTTCCAGTGTATGGTGGAGAAACCTTCGCGTTTCGAATTCATATAGGGATGGCGCATAAAATGTAGATTAAACATCTTGATGGTTGTTGTAATGTACTGGCGCTGAGTCCTTCGCGCTGTCTGGTATGGGCTTTCCCTTGGTGTGCTGTGGGGCCTGCTTAGTCCCAACCTTAGTCGCGACCAGCTTCTGAACTTGAGTACTGTTTTTCTGCTTACGAATCAACTCCATCGACTTCTTGATGAAAATGACCTCCGCTATCGAATCATGCGCCAGATAGCGACATGCATGTTCACCTTCATTTTACCCCTCCATGCATGCGTCCGTTTTGGGCGATTCAACTGCGCAGCCTTGCCAGCACATCATATACCGGTGTCTCCATCAGCGTGGCCTTCTTTTCTTCACTCAACTTTTCAAAAGCTATGGCACCAACTAACACGACGAGTTCGTCCCGTCCGATTCCTACGGTGAAGCCGGCGAGCGATTGGACGGACTTCATCAACACTGTGGGCACAGCGGTCGGCCCAATCCTCACTCTGTTCGGAGAGCAGGCCACGAAACAATTCTTATCCTTGTCGATGGGATGGACAGACAATATCCTCCTTGCTACCGGCCCGATTGGCATCATCACCATCCTTGTCAGTACCATTCGCATTGGCGGCTATCGGTGGATGAAGGGAATTCTTGGACGGTATGAATGCGGCACGGCTTTTTCAGGTATGGTCACTAATGTTCCCAAAGAGCTCGCGAAAGTCGAACAGCTGCGGAACTCGAGTTCCTGTCGTCAACCTCGAAAGAAACGTGCGAACTATGAAGCGGCCACGAGATCGTCCGCCTCGCGGGCAAGCCCAGCGATCACGGCCTAGAAATCTTGATAGTAGAACATAGCGAAAACAGGAATGCAGCCGCAGGCGAAAGAGAGACCTTATACGGAAGACTCATGAAACTGAACGAAGCATGTAGTCGCTCTCTTCTCACGCTCCCATCTAAGAATATGACGAAGCAACAGCTCGAAGAGCTTGCCACAGAGGCACCTAATCTCACCTTAAGCGTTCAAGGCGCCATTTTGGGACCTGGAGAGCTCTGGTTTTGGGCGGTAATCGGCATCCTTTTGCAAAGCTTCGTTCTTGTGTTTCCTGCTTTGGCAACATACTACCCCTCCTGGAAATGGCCTCGAAAAGGTGCAATAGTACCCGAATATGCATACCCTTGCTTTGCAGCCGGTAGTATAGCTATCATCGTAGGGTTGCTTGGCTGTGGTCATGTAGTCGAAGCTTCAACAACAGAGTACACGTTTGAACCGAAAGCCAGGAGGGATGAAAGTGGCAGCGATATAGACAGCTCTTCCATGTTCATCGACGAGGAAGGGAGCGACACCGATTCACATACCAGTTATTTATGGTCACCGGCAACGAGCGAGCACAACCTAGGCGTGCCACAGATTCAACAGATACTCCGACTACAAATTAGCTCCACGATCGGCTCACAGCATTTCAAATCCTTTGCGATTTTGAATCCTGTGAATGATATGCTTATCCGGACATCTCACTTGAGCGATAACGAAAAGTACAAGTAAGCGATCGTCCATCCACATAGTTTTTCAATACGAACACCTAACATGTGATAACGCGTGGCAGGCCGCTATCAGCTGTGAGCACATCGCTTGCTTTGATAGGATTCGTCGTCCAGTTCGTCGGCTTAAGTGCTCTGCACTGGTCAGCAACTGTCTTGGTGATTACTGGCAGTATCGTTATGACAATAGTACGGGCATTGGTACGCAGAGGACTCTCGAATAGTCCTAGATGCATTCCAATACCAGAACATGACGAACTCGTCTGGGTTGCCCAGCGTTTGGTACGAGACGACTGGGACAAATTCGAACCCCGCCCACCAATTCCGCAGCCGTTTTTCAAACGTATGCGAAACTGGAGACAGGTTACTCCGTCCACCACTGTTGCTGATTCTCGAGCTGCATACTCTGACACCTATACAAGACAGGACTGCGAGTGGAGTATCTTGACTGGGGTCATGGAGCCAAGACATCTTGTCGAACCGCAGTTATCATTATGTGACTCGGCGCTTCAACGCTTAGTACCGCCAGAGGAGCAACGCCTACTGGTAGAGACTACCAAACATCTGCAAGAGCTGAACAGATTCATTGGTGTGCAATTCACCCTTGGGTTCAGCTCTGATTCAAGCGACTGTTTGGAAACGATGGCTGTCAAGGACCTAATATCGACAACACCGAATATACCATTGGGAAATTATCATGGGCTTGCTATCAAACTAGCAACCGCGATAGAAGGCATCAACAAATGCCTGTCTGATAAAAGCGGTATCTGGATCTATTGGCAAGGAAATCATCCCAATAAATTCCCCTTAGTCTACAAACCTTGGTACGAACGCCACCGCCCCAAATTTCATTGGCGTGTCGATATACAACGATACTTAGGGATAAAGACTTCTTGGCGAGTTGGAGGGTTTTATTCCACGCGCGGTATCGATCCGGCCGAAGTTCTAAGAAACGATCTTCACGCGGGTCTCTCTCTGTGGATGTATTCGATCGCTTGCACGAAGAGCTCGTTGGATCGCTCGTGCAGTCGAACTTGTTGGCGGCGGAGCACGTTAAAGTTCACTGAAGCAGATTCTAATTTCAGAGGCAAATACGTACGGATCGTGGGTAGCTCTGGGCTCCAGACCCAGAAAGAGATAACAGATTGGATTCCGTACGCGCTAACTCATCTTATTCCTAGTTATGATGGCAAATGGTGCGGCGACCAAGACTCCAGTCAATTCTACTACGAAAGGTTGAAACGGTGGCCGGTATTCGGACTCTTTTATTCTAGCTCATTTACGTAAGTTTGTGTTAACAGTAATCGGCACTATGGGAAAGAGCTGATAAAGAGATCCAGAATGCAGGACTGTGTCATATCTGAAACCCCAGAACGAACTGTTGATGACAAGCAAAGGTCCTTCACATTTCGACCCCCTGAGGCCGTGCCGGACGAAAAGAGAGAGCGATCAGACTGCATTGCGGCCGTCGAGTGGTCAGACAACAAGTTAGAAAATGAATGCGCTCGCGAAATTCTTTCATTGTACATGCTTTCCATCTGCATGCAGGTCCAAAAGGTCGGAGGCGAAACGACTCAGCTACTCGAGGGCGACAGGCGAGGGGATATGAGAAATTCTCTATTCAATGCACTTGCTCAAAAGGTACTAGAAGCTGGATTGGCAAAGGACACTACGCACGCGCTTCTGTATATTATCCCCGCTTTCGCCAAATTTGGCTTGCTCGCACGGTTCGAAGGTGGGAATCTCATTACACCGACAAGGCAAAGACTCGGTAGGAATGGTGACATTCAAGTTGGATCGATAGCGACTCCCAGCATAGAACGGGTGGGAAAGGATGGTTTTCACTGCCGAGCAGGCGTGTTGCCAGACAGCGTTGGCAATGATAAACCTGCGGAACCAGCCTCGCACCAAGATGTGGAAGATGAAGGTGCTGGAGACATAAAGGTGTCGGGCAGTTCGGCGGCAGAAGGAGAATGAGTGAGGTTGTAGCTACCCAGTCCATTACTATACTTTCTTCTCTCTAACTAGCCATGGATTTGTAATTGATGGTATCAAACTCAAGTCCATGAAATGGACAGACATTGGTATTTTCCCGGCTGCCTGTCAATCTAAGATTGTTACCAGAGTTGGGTGTGGGACAGCCGGGGCTCACAATGGAAGGGTCTATCGAAGTGAAGATAACATTTCTACAGCCAGGTACTTGAAGGCAGTATAAGTCCCATTGGCCGTAATAGAAAAAAAATGAGGATTACTGGCGAAGAGTAATATTTGACCCGCCGGGGCCCTTTTCTACAACTTCTGAGGTTGTTGCTTTCGAGAGCTGGCGATTAGGACCTAAGGTAGGTAGACACTCTAAGTACCTCTAATCCTCTCAAGTCCACCAACAAGTGAGAACTGTTGTTCGAGAGACCTTTAGAAGAGCGTGGTCCCGGGATTGTCATGGATTTAAGGACGGGTTGAGCAATAGCAGATTAGTGATATCAGATGTCTTGGCATCGCCGACCCTGACCTCATCCAAACATTTTGCGGGCAAGCTCGGAGGTCCGAGACACTCTCCACCACTCTAACCACCACATCTCCCAATCCCTCCTCCCATATTTCCCATAATGTTCTCAAGAACAGCATTCTCCTCGGTAATTCCAATCTCTCTTTTTTCAAATCTCCCCTCCTAACAGACGTCAACAGGCCTTCCGCGCCACCACCCGCGCAACTCGCCTCGCCCCATCCGCCACAGCTCCCCGCTTCCTCACGCCGCAACAAATACGTCTCCTCTCCGATGACATGCGCAAAGCTATAGACCGCGCCGTTGCCTCGGCACCGGTAGTGTTGTTCATGAAGGGCACACCTGAGACGCCACAGTGTGGGTTCTCGCGGGCGAGTATACAGATTTTGGGCATGCAGGGTGTGGATCCGGAGAAATTTATGGCATTTAATGTGTTGGAGGATCAAGATTTGAGGCAAGGTACGTCTTCATCTTTCGCATTGAGGCCCCGGCTGTGGATTCACAGCGCCGACGGGGACGAGATTAAGATGGCTGCGCGGGGAGCGGGAGGAATTGCGAGTTAAGAATGGCTAACATGGTGTATGCAGGTATCAAAGAGTACTCCGAATGGCCTACGATACCCCAGTTATACGTCAATAAGGAGTTTGTGGGTGGCTGCGATATCCTCATGACGATGCATCAAGACGGAACATTAGCGAAGATGCTGGAGGAGAAGGGCGTGGTCGTACCTGCGGCAGAGGGTGAAGCCGAGCCTCCAAAATGAGGTGCGTGGTGACATAAAGTGAGGAGAGCATGGAAAATTGTATTACCACCTAGGTTGCATGGGCTACGAAAATTGAAATGATGGCAGGGCATGAGTGGTGTAAGAATCAATGTACAAATACAATCATGATCGCCAAAGAATGGCAAGGCTACATGTGAGGGCACTTTCGAGTTGTATGGCCTTCTTGGTCACCATTATAACCCAGCCTCTAACGAATACTCACACTCATAGCTCTCCCGTTCGCGCACACCACACACCTTTTCCTTTATCTCCCGACCTTTTTCCTCATAGGAAGAATCTCGGACCCCGTGTGGCTGGCGCCTTCCTCGACGTGACAGAACTCCTTGGCCCTGTCGGAGTCGCGCCTTCCTCCTATCTTTTGGCCCTGCCTTCTGGCCTCTAACTCCACCATCTCGCCTCCGGTCAACCTTCTCTTATCACACAAGATGCAGACAGAACACCCCACAGAACCTGCACGCCCCCAAAGTGCCCCAACCCAGGACATTGGCGACACACCCATCAAGAACACACGACGGAGCGCCCAAGCGAAGGGAAGGATCGAAGCTCCTGTGGAGAAGACGACTTCGGCAGCGGCAGTCTCCAAGCAGAAGCAGCCATCTGGGAAGAGGAAACCGACACTGCCTGGGAAGATCCCCCGCCTTGTACCCAAGGGTCCATCGGTTCCGAAGCGTCGAGCACATAAAAGCCCACATGCCAGTCCCGTCCCACAAAAGCGCCGACGGGTGCAGCATCAGAAGAAGATAGACCAGAATCACCCCCTCGCTGATGCATTCAAGGGTGAGTAAGCTCTCCCCACCACCATTGCCTCCACTAACGCTGCACAGAAAGCTCAACGAAGTACCGCGAGCATCTCTACACCTTGACCAAAACCAAGATAGATGACACATACAATCAGCTTGTACAGCAGCTCCACGAAATCAATATCGCCGTTCGGTCCTCCCTCCCACCTCCAGATAAGCCCGACACTTCTCCGATCAAGCTTACACATGCCGCGAAGTACGAACACAAGATCGACAAGATATTCAAGCCCCTCGGCGTGTACTCCCTCATAGTACAAGGCGAAGACGGGCAAGCGTCTACCATAACGCTGAAGGAGAAGATGGACGCGTTCGACGAAGCCTACACGAGAGAGATGAAGGAGATCGAAGAGCTGGAGAAGGAATGGAAGGCAACCGTCGGTGAGATCTGGAAAGTGGGGGTCAAGTATCTGGGTGAAGAGACGATGGCGGATATGTTGCTCCTTCGACCAGACGCCGGGCTGAGTACATCGCCCGCCAGGTCCTCGCGAGAAAAGGCGTTAGGAATGATCCGCGGCCACAGCGCCACGTCCCCAGTAAGGCCAGAAAAGGGTAAGAGGAGGGTCAGCTTCGAGATGCCGGGCGTCGAGTACCCTGCGTTTCTCTATGAGCCTTCGATGTTCCAGGAGAAGCCGATTCCAGAGACACCGCGTGTACTAACTGGGAAAGTCAAAGAGTTGGAGGCTCGAATCAGCGGGTTGGGAGATGAGCATGTCCAAGAGCTTGCGCAGTCTATAGTGGAGTATAAGAAACAGATGCAAGGCGAAATGAAAGACCTCGAAAGGAAGCGCTGGAACGCCCCAGAAGACCGGCATTGAGTGAGCGAAGGCTTGGAAGTGGTGAAGGCAAGTGGCTGGCGAAAGATTGCCAGGGTGACATGTGATGGGATATCCAGTGTAAAAGTGTTCAGTAACGTTCGAGACGAGGAGGCATCTATTGTGGGATTTTATGGCAGGTGGGCAATGGTTGTTCAAATATGCAATCTTCACACTTTCTATTTCGGCTACAAATCAGCCGCCGAACAAGTAAAATACATGGATTGGGATGTGACGTGCAACCGTATACGGTACAGCCGAATTACCACTCCTCCGTAAAGAAACACACTTGGTCTAGTTCTAGTAGGATATCTTTGGTCCCGATGTTGAAGACTCCCGGAATACACGTCCCCAGATTACTCTCAGGTCCCCATGATGCTCTACTCGTCAAACGAGCTCTTGAACGTCCACCTCTGATCCTCGCTCTGCGTAAACGGCACACCAAGCTCGAACAGCGTGCACACCGCCTCACTAAAGTCCTTGAAGAACGCATCGTTATCCTTGGCGTACTTCTCCGTGTACTGCCTGAAGCTCTTATCCTTGATGAGCTCCATATCCGTTGGCAGCATCATCAAGCTCTTCGTCTTGACATCCTCAAACTGCTTGGGTCCATTCCACTTCTTCCACGCCCATTTCTCCTCGAGCAACAGTTTATAGTAGTCGTTCGTCAGCGTCGTCGGGCTAAACGTCCACGGCCCATCGTACCCGCTCCTATCGGTGTGGCAGCGTCCCAGCGCGTGCGCCCCAGAGAGCGCAACCATCTCCTTATCGCCGAAGCCCATACGCCCAAAGATAGCGCGGATATGGCGGTGGTCTTTGCTCGCGTCGGGCAAGCGGCCATCGGGCGTGCAGAAGCTGACATCGCGGTCCTGACGGCCCGGGCGGTAGGGAATCTTAGGACCCTGCATTTCCTGAATGGCGCAGACGCCGCCGAGGATCCACAGATCCGAGTACGATATCCACGGGAACTGGGCCTTTACGGGCTCGAGGAAGTCGCGGGCGGCCTTGAGGCCGGCATTTGCGCCGTGGTCGGCTTCGGGGTCGAAGCGCATGGTTGCGCCGTTGGAGCCGCCCGTGTTGGTCAACTTGTCATATCTATTCCACGCATTAGCATCCATCCCAACTATCTTCTGGGGATAAGAGAGGAAAGGAGAGGGAGGATACGTACGTCCCACTAGCATGCCACGCCAACCTGAGCAACACCGGCCCATAGCTCCCATCGTCGTAATCATCGTTCTCCTCCAGCCTCTTCGCAATCACATTGTACACGTTCTGGTAGTCCTCGAACTTGGGCGCGAACGGGCCCTTAGCTTTGGCCTCCTGGCCGAACCACTCTGGCTTCGTCATGTAGACGCCGTAGCCCGCGGCGCCGACGAGCAGCGCACCGGCGCCCCAGAGCATGCCAGACGGGTTGCCCGCATATTTGTCGGGGTGGGACTCGTTGGAGGCGTAGCCGCGGCGGGATTGCTGTTGGTGGCCGCGGAAGGCTTGCTGGAGGGGGGCGAGGCGGGTGCGTGGTGTGCTACGGAGGGCGGGTGTGGTGGTGCGCAGGGCGCGGACGAGGGGCCGGGCGGTGGATGCCATTGCTTCTCAATCCAATTGATGGTGTTGAGTCCGAGTGGCGGGTGTCGTTGTTCTGCAAACCGTGGGTCGATTGTTTATCTGGCCTCGGAAGCTATCTGCAGCTGTGCTCTCGCGCTCCTCAGCCTCAGGCGCGGTCAATCAATCAATTCACGCTCTGGTGGCGGTGCGTGGTGTAAGATAAATGAAAGAGCGTTCTATTGTCGGATGTCGGAAGAAAGCGAGCGTGGGATGGTTATAAGGCGCTCAACTTCTCCCCGGGCAACGGCGACTTTCCAGATCTTTCGTTTCGACATGTTATCGGAAGTGGGTCCACCGCCGGCTTGGACCAATCAGAGGGGGGTTCTAGACTTGCGTCGTCGTGTAAGCAGATTGTGTGAGCTTTTGCTAGACTATGAAGCGCTTTTCGCCGATGGGAGCTCGGCTGGTCGGCCATCGTGCTTTGGGGCTAGGATGAGGGTACGGAGGTGCATTTTGGAGAGAAGCAGGGCGGCGGCGAGGCTTCAAGTACGTCGAGAGCCTCAACTTTATTCCAGGCTGTCAGCGGGACGACGTGGTGTGTGATTGGTGGAGGGTCGGAGATCGACGACCAGCATGCGCTTTTAAGTGAGGGGTGAGTGAGGGGTAAGTACTCTAGAGCTTCATGATGATATCTGGTGTCTCAGGCCTCCAGTGCATCGTGTGGCGAATCTACATGGCGACTTTTGCTCCAGACCTCTGTTGTTGCTGACTCTCTTACGACCACGCAGCATGAGACTCGCCGACTTCGGCCCAAACCGGCACGTTCCTCGGCATCTTTCCTCGGTGTTTTGCTTGCGTTAGCAACATAGTCCAGAGTGACCTTCTTGTAAGCTTGCTTGTTACTCGGGTCCTGCAGAGCGTGTTGTGGCTCGAGATTCGGAATGTCATTCATAAATATAATCGTTACTTCTATAGCCGGAGTGATCAAAGCCGGATGCCCAAATGCCTGTATCCCCCTCCCAGCGCCGAATACGTATATAGCCATCAATGCAATAAGAGAAACATGCGGTATGTGCGTCATGCCGTGCATAAGGTATGTCCACGTGTACCCAAACCAAACTCCGATCCCAATGCCATGAGCCGTTGTCGTGTTTATCCATTTCGCTGCAATGCGGAAGAAAGTTCGGTTCGTATGTAGCCATGGAGTGTGGCGATCCCAAATAAAGACGAGAAAAGAACTTGGGAACGATGCCGGGCGTGAAAGTCCTGATCGCAAGGTGGCAATCACGAATAGTGGCGAGAAATTGAATAGTGATCGAACCTGGGATTCGACATATGATATATGGTTCGTCTGACCCGAAAATCGCTTCGTAGCATTCGCGGTCTCTCGTTAATGAGAGAACTAGTAGTAGCCGGTACTCGGGGTCGAAGCTTCAGACAAGGCGGATATGCTGAGCATAAATGAAGTGCTCGATCGCTTGAGAAGTTCCTCCTTGGCCCTGAAATCCGCCGCTTCCTTCTCCAACTTGGGCTTCAGCTGCAGCCAGGAAGTCATGTTCGGCTCCTTGGGTATGGCGATGGCGCGGCGGTAGGACCCACAGTTTTCCATTTCCCTGGGAGTAACGGGCGGGTCCAGCTGAGCTGCTTTCTCCCTGAAGTACATTTTGCGGGCCGTCTTCTTCGCGTGGTAGTCAAATGACTTATTCTGTCGGCTGGAGTCCTCCCACAGTTCCATGCGTCGGGCAAACTCGCGGCGCTCCTCTATCCGCTTCACTCGATCGAGGATCCAAGGGCGCATTTCAGCGTGCCAGGTGACGTGGTTCTCCTTACTTGCCTGGAGAAAGTCGGCAAGGAGCACCTCAACGTCCCTGCGTACGTAGTGATGTCTGACCGTATGGGTGCCCGAAGGCCCGACACCCACATAGTTGCCCCATGAGTCGAAGTTGGCGGATGGGAGGCACTGAAGGAGCATGGAGAGGTCCTCGCCGGTTGGGCCCTTAAGCAGAGCGATGGCATCGTTCTCTTTGATGGTCTTCGAATTGAGGCAAGTCTTGCACCACCGACGTAGAAACGCCCAGTACGTCTTCCGCGTCGATTTTGCGCCGCAGCCCATGCAGCCCTGGCCGTGCCGGAGGTGTGCATACTGAAATTCGGTGAGCCCAGTCGGAGGCTCTGGCAGTTGGTTTGCGTAGTAGTAGTCTCGGCTGTGCTTCCAAAGCATAGGAAAGTCCCTCAAAGTGCGGTAGAAGCTGGGTATCTTGGCGCGCGTCTCTAGGAGCAGGGAAGGAGCGGAAAAAGAAAGAATTGAGAACCACAAGTCCATTGGAAGTCCCCCTGTGAATATCTTGTTGGTGCGGAAGCGGGTGGGTTTGTGCTGAGGTTTCGTCGTCAAGAGCGGGATCTTGGTTGGTGTGGAGGGCATTGTGCTGGGTGCAGTAGCAGGCGGAGAGACAGTTTCGGCTGGCGACAAGGCGACCTTTTTCGGTGGTTGCGCTCCATTCTCTGCAGCGCTCTCGTTGTCCCTTTTGCGCTTGGCTCCGGGAGTTTGCTCCTCATTCCCGATGAACTTGGACAGGTGCACCTGATGCGACCTCACCTCGGTTGGACGCTTCCTGGGCCGCTTCCCGCTGGGCTTCCGACAGTTGATGACGGTTGCAAACGCCTGGGGGCCACTCCCGGTGAGCAGAGTCTGCTTGTCGACTTTGAACGTGACATTCTTAGCGTTGACCATGCTGTGCAGCAGGCCAGCCGCTGGGTGACAAACGGGCGTGAGGAAAGCGGAGCGCACACGACTGATGACCGAAAAGACTGTACCATAAGGACACGGCGGAGGTAAATATTGGTGGTGGTGAGGGGAAAGGCTGGGAGAAAAAGAAAGATGTGAGGAAGTGAGTTTTGGAGTTCGGACTCAAGGTGAAGCTTGGCCCCGACCGCTCCGGATCTTCTTAGCTAAGCGAAACCATATACCCGCTGAATTGCCGGCCGACGCAAGTCATCTCGACATCAGCCTGTACCTTCACAGCGACAAGCTGGCGGGTATATGCGCCGGAGTCTGCTCTGTCCATCGCTTTGAGGCATTGTACATTGATCGGCACTCGCATAAAATCTTTTCCGTGCTATGTACATGTGCGCGAGGGCAAGCCGGCCGCTGATCCGTCGATCAGTGGGACATCCAACGATGGCTGGCTGGCTTTCCTTGCACCATTATTGGCTATCGGGTAGAGACAGCGGGACGCTCTAGACTCGTAGCATGTCAGGGCGAGCCCTTTGCTGGCGGTAAGGGGCTCCATTGCATATTATTATTCAGGGTGAACAAAAGGTCACATCAACTCGTCAAGTTAGTAAGAATTCATATATTGAATTACCTGGACAGTCCCCTAGCGGGCCAGTGGTGGCTGACCGCATGGAGCTGTGCTGATGCAAATCCTATAACGAGTGGCACAGATCTGAAGAACGAGCCACATGTTACACGAAAGCAACGTTCCGGACCCTACGAAGCTCATTTGTGCGATTTCAAGATCTTTCAAGGTTTGGAGTGCTGTCGTCTGCCGTCGATACGGCATGCCATTTCTCTTAGACCTCCAAAAGCCGTCCCAAAACACCTGGGGAAGAGTTCTCGTGATGTGCATGCGGGCGTCTGGGGTATGTAAGCGACGAGCCATTTCCCGAACGAGGAGCTAGCTCCTGCCTCTTAGGACCAAGGAGGCAAGCTTATGGACTATCAACCCTGGATTCTCGGAGGCGAACCACGATGGCAAGGAAGTGCGGGGCGTTCGGGCTCAAAATTTGCATGGGACCGAGGTCGGCGTTAAGATTACAATTATTAACGCGTCCGCCGACTTGACAAAAGTAAGCTCGCATGTTGCAACTTGTTGTGACTAGATACCAACGACCACGGTACAACGTTGAAACTACTATAAATTAGTGACGCCGGGCACGACGCCGAAGACCCTGCCGGAGGCGAGCCCTCAACACACCTCGCCAGCCATCGCGTCATCCATTCATGATGTTCTCCAAGAAAGAGAGTGAGTAAAATGCGCCTGCACGCGGAATTCCAAAATAAATACAAGGATACTAAACTACAATAGAAGAAGCTCGCGACGTGGAGGACTCCCCGTCTGCTCCACCCTATGCCGCCGACTACGATGACCCATCGGAAGATGGCATGGTGCTATGCCCAGCGCATACCACGGAGCGCAAACTCCTCACAAAAATCGACCTCCATGTGATACCCTTCCTATGCATCATGTACCTGCTGGCCTTCCTAGACCGCGTCAACATCGCCAATGCCAACGTCTTCGGTCTCTCGAAGGAGCTGAATATCGTCGACGGCAACAAGTACAACACTGCATTGGTTATCTTCTTCGTGCCCTATATCCTCTTCGAGATCCCATCAAATGTCCTGCTCAAGAAACTCAAGCCGAGAATATGGCTTTCTATATGCATGTTTGGATTCGGTCTTGGTCAGTATACCATACACCATGGTTGGCTGTTCACTGTCTAACAAGCACACAGTGACCATGTTGCAAGGCTTCGTCCAAAACTACAGCGGTCTCCTAACCACGCGCTTCTTCCTCGGCCTCTTCGAAACCGGCATGTTCCCCGGCGCCTTCTACCTCATCGGCATGTGGTACCGCCGGCACGAAGCGCAAAAGCGCTACACCTTCTTCTTCAGCAGCACGACCCTCGCCGGCGCTTTCGGCGGTCTACTCGCCAGCGCCATCGGCAAGATGGACGGCATGCGCGGCTACAAGGGCTGGCGCTGGATCTTCATCCTCGAGGGCACGCTCACCATGGTCGTCTCATTCTTCTTCTTCTTCCTGCTGCCCAATTTCCCCGAGGAAGTCAAGTGGCTTACTGAAGAAGAACGCACATTCGTCCGCGCACGGTTGCAAATCGACCAGGGCAAGTCCGCGCGCGAACGACCCATCAAGCTCGCGGACGTGGGGCGCGTATTCAAGGATCCCAAGATCATTGTGGGCGGATTCATGTACTTCGGCCTCATCGTGACGGCCTATGGCTACGCATACTTCTCGCCTAGCATCCTCCAGACCTACGGCTACAGCCCCATCCAGACCCAACTGCACTCTGTCCCGCCGTGGGCCGCAGCATTCGGCTTCGCAATGGTGATAGCTTACTTCTCCGACCGCTTCAAGCACCGCTTCCTCTTCGCCATCTTCCCCATCTGCGTCTGCATCTCCGGCTTCGCCATCCTAATCTCGATCCATAACCACCGCTCCGTCCAATACGCAGCGCTCTTCCTCGTAGCCATGGGCGCGTACACCGCCATGCCCGTCATCGTCTGCTGGTTCAACATGAACCTCGGCGGGCATCATAGACGAGCTGTGGGCAGCGCGTGGCAGGTCGGGTTTGGCAATATTGGCGGCATTATTGCCGTGTATGCGTTCTTGAAGAAGGATAGCCCGAAGTATACGACGGGGTACTCGATTTGTATCGCGTTTGCCTGTCTGAGCGCGTTGAGCTGTGCGACGTATGCGGTTATGTGTGCGTGGGAGAATCGGAGTCGGGAGAAGAGTGTGAGGGATGTGGGGTTGACGGAGTATGAGAAGACGGAGTTGGGGGACTTGAATCCGGAGTATCGGTACTTGCTGTAGAGGATTAGGTGCGAGGGGGGAGAGTCTTGGTAGAATGTGTATGCTCGGAGAAGCTCGAGCTCTGTGCTCAAATTGGAAAATTTGTTCAGTGTGTCCAAGGGATTACCATTAAAGTATGGCTCCGTTGTCTTGTGCATATAGCAACCTGACAGACTCTAGTACTCGCTTCTCTCTCTGCGTTCTCCTCGCGCAGGGCCTCGAAATCGGTGGAGCTGCCCACGTGTTGGTCTTGGTTCATTTCTAGACATCAACAATACCGGCTTTGCGTGGTAGCCGGTGCCGCTTCGTGGATCGAGATATTGCCTTGTCTTTGTCCAAGGCCGTCCTCATGTGTCCAAGTGTCCAGCCCTGGCCGCTCAAATTCCCTTTCAAGTCACACTCGGCGCCGTACCAACACTCTCCACATCCACGCTCTCCCCACTGTCCCTCCAAATCTCCTTACTCTCGCTCTCGACCCCCTTCATCGCCCTCGCCACTTCCTCAAGCTTATTGACCACCTCCAGCACACCCTTATTCACTTTCTCGAAGTACCGATCATTCGCCTCTCTCCTCTTCCTACTCAACTCAATGTCCTTCTCCGTCTCCTCTTCGAGCTTGCTGCGCCCGTATGTGCCCCCAATGCCACTGCCGGCGTCGCTAGTATTCGAGGCGAGCTTCGTCATGCGATCTGTGGCGAGGAGGTCGGCAGCGTCGGTGCCTTCGGCCGTCTTGCGCTCCTCGTCGAATTGTCCGCTTTCTTCGGCTTCGCTGCGCGCCCAGGCTTTTGCGAGCTCGATTTGTGTTTTGCGGAGCTCTTCCAAGGCGCGGGAGTGCTCGTTGCCGAAGATTGTCATGCCGGGGCCTTTGATGGCGCTTAGCTCGACCTCTTCGAGTGTGTTCTGCATCTCAGCCCATATTGCTTCGGCCCGGGAGGAAGCCTCGGCGTCTGCGGCGGCGCTCTGCTGCTTTTGGCGGCGGATGAAGGGCGCGCTCGGGTTCGAGGAAGTGAGGCTGAGGTGCGAGTCATCGTGGGACGGAGGGAGTGGGCGTTTGGCAGGATCTTGCGAGAGGAGGGAGCGTTGACGCGTAAGTGGGGTGCGTGTGGGCTTCTCGGATGTGGTGCCGGGTGCGAGGAGGGATGTGTTGGAGTTGTTGCGGGAGGGTGGGCCGACAAAGAGGGCAGGCGCTGGGAGGCGGTTCGTCGCCGTCTTTGAGAGTTTGTTGCCGGACATGGTGTATCTGCGCGTGTTACTGGATTGAGACTGATGCACTGTTGCAAAGGGCAGTCGTTGCGGCGCTAGGTAGTGGAGTGGAGAGTGAGGTGGCTGTGCGGAATGACCCAATCCATCTCAGTAGTATTCATGCTCCAATCTCGTTACGAGACGGTGACTTGTGAACGGTCCACGGAGAGCACAGAGTGCAAAAGGAAGCCTCGGATGGTGTTGGAATTGGAAGCATTACTGATGAGATAAGATAAGATTGACGTGCATGATGCGCTAAGCCAGAAATAGGCGAGGTCGCCAAGCACCCACACTCTGAATTTGAGTCTCGCGAACTTGAACATCAACCCCAGCCACGAACAGTCCCACCCTCCAGCACCCACGACAACACCGCAATCATGGGTAAAGGTAAGGTTCTTACTTTTCTAATCACTCAGCCGCGATTCTCGTAGCAGCTGCCGCCGGACGATGACTGCGAGCGTCACACTGGATATCCCGCAGAGCAAACCACTTACAATGTACCCTAGGAAAGCCGAGAGGTCTCAATGCCGCCCGCAAGCTGAGGAACCATCGCCGTGAGGGACGATGGGCCGATCTCCACTACAAGAAGCGTCTCCTCGGAACCGCATACAAGTCCTCGCCCTTCGGTGGCTCCTCCCATGCCAAGGGCATCGTTCTCGAGAAGGTCGGTGTCGAGGCCAAGCAGCCCAACTCTGCCATCCGCAAGTGCGTTAGGGTGCAGTTAATCAAGAACGGAAAGAAGGTCACAGCTTTCGGTACGTTCCACAGCGAAGATTCGGGTGGTGGCGGTTTGTGTGGACAACAGCTAACGCACGGCAGTCCCCAACGACGGTTGCTTGAACTTCGTGGACGAGAACGACGAAGTCCTCCTCGCCGGTTTCGGTCGCAAGGGCAAGGCCAAGGGTGATATTCCCGGTGTGCGTTTCAAGGTCGTCAAGGTGTCTGGTGTCGGTCTGTCTGCGCTGTGGAAGGAGAAGAAGGAGAAGCCCAGGTCATAAACATCTCGTCAATATGGGATGAAGAGGTCGAAGGATGAGCAGTGGACATTATGGGTGGTCAATGGAGTCAACATTGGGGATTTTCCTGTGCTTCTACCCGCACTCAAATGGCATTTGAAAAGAACACGATCATGCATGATGGGTTAGATAGAGGAATCTAGCCTACTTGCGCACATCAAGCCCCATCTCGAGGATCCACACACAGGAGTACCCAGTCAAGGCAAATCAACAGATGCTGACAATGCAGTCTAAACGCCACGATTCTATTTGCACCGTTTCACTTCAGGCTGATAATCATTCTTGGGTATCGACAGGCCGTTTTCGTGATTCGTTACGTGTTCGTAAGGTTTTGGCGGTATTTAATGAAGCTTGATTTCGCACCGTTCAAGTACATCCTGCGGCATGTCAGAGAGATCCATTTTTGGATGTTAGGCAAAGAGGACCTACCTCACCCAAGATCTCTGGTGTTTCAATATACCACATGTTGAACCGAAACTACACAGTCTGTTAGATAAGCAACTTAACGTAATCTGGTGTCGACAGACTCGGATCCTATAGTTTCCTATGCCAAAGAGTTGCCTGCAAACAGCTGCCAGCTTATCGTCATCGTAGTATCGATTTTCGATAATTTGCACATGTCTCTGGGGCTTCGGAAGCTTTGGGAGCCTGGACGGTCTAGGAGGCCTCGCAACAGCAAGCATGATGGAAACGGTGTGACGAGCCTGAGGTCGACGGTGAACGGTGAACGGGAGAAACGGGATCAAAGCTAGCATCCCAAAGTCCAAGTGTTTTCAAGGGTTGACCTATAAAGCAGCTTTGTTGCAGCCAATGCCGCCTACATAAAGCCAGATGACTCTACGCACGAGGAAAATTGAATCGTAAAGCACTCGTACCGGGAAGGTCGACAGGAGCGAACGACAGCCCACCACGTAGCCAAAGGACTGATACCGCATGTGTATGCGGGCTACACCTCGGGGTGGAGCCATCGTATCGGGACAGTCGGGCGGATCGCCCGTCGACGCAGCATGATTGCGCTCTGCCTTGCCATGACGCCAAAGTGGTGATGCTTGTGACTCGCAGACGAGGTGGCTGAGTGCGTACACGTAGCACGTCCCCCGGAAGATACGCATGTGCTTATGAGGATCTTTGCACACCATTCTTGTATGATATATTGCAGACGAGCTTGCTTAGTGTTGCAGATACACGATATACACGATAGGTGGATCGCATTTCGAGCGTTGAATGGTGTATGGTGACGAACGTAAGCAGCCGGCCATTCACAGGGTTGAGATCAAATCACAACAGCAAGGCTGAAAAACGACCCAAGTCAACCTAGAGCAATCTTCGTATGCTCGAAAGCTGTGACAATGAGTAAATGTGGGGAAGGGCAAAGGGAAATGACGGTGAAGCATGCCTAAATCTTTGTGAGGCGAACCTCGGGTGTGCAGTGGATCTTTAGCGCAGCCAATAATAGTTAGCGCAGCAATGGATGTCCCCCCAAGCAATCAGCCTTCTGCCTTGAAGTCTCTGCCCACACAACGTCCTGAAGGACAATATTCAGGTTCGCCTCAGATTCTCTCAAGGACAACAGGCAAATTCCAGTGCCTTCTAAAGCAGCTGCCGGCCGCTGCTGGATCGTATGGAAGCGATGTCTCATGCTCCGGGTTGAGGCTCCTTAACAGCTCATCATCTCAGGATGGAAACGTCACGATTCTTTGAACGTACGCTCTTCTACGACAGGAGTCCTGCAGCAGACGAATACTACGCCCGGTCTGCAGATTCGATTTTCGAAAAGGATCCCAGCCGGTCCACGATCGAGGTGCGAGTGCAGTCCAGTGTAGACGTGTCGTGCTTTGAGCGGAAGCGAGGGGAGCAGCACGACCAGGGTTCTAAGAAACCCTTGAAAGATGAAGTCGCTGGTTCATGCGTTCAGAATATCGACTTGATCCTTCCCGAAGCCGATTTACCGGACTACAACAAAGGTAACTCGTCCAAGCCCAACGACAGCAGTGCACGCTACGATAAGAGAGAGTATGAATCTAGCGACGATGACAACTGGTCATTGTCCAGTAAAGCCTCAAGTACAGCTTTCTCGATAGCCCTGGATCAACATCGTGGCTCACATCCTCCAACTTATCCTGGCCCTCCAAAGTTGACTGTGGCTGATCTGGACCCCGACCTTGCTTCAATTCAAAAGTTCGTCAGGCATACCAGGCGTGACTTCAGGGTCTTCTATCTCCGCCAAAGACACTCGTATAGCCGTCTACAAATCACGAAGGACTTATTCGAACAGCTGCTAAAGGCTTGCCACGTATTCCCACGTTTCAACGAATACCTGATTGGCTTTGGGCTCAAGAATGGCGAATCGGAGGTAGGGCCGCCACCGCTCAAGTTCAGGCCGCTATGCGACTCTCGCAATAGCAACTATCACGGCTTCGGTATGTCACTTCACTTCGTCACTATGGCAAAGGCTGAACACAGCCAGAATGTTCGTACATCCTGCGATACATTGAGTTCACGAATCGATCTGGCAAAGATCCATGGTCTCTACGGCAGTTCGCAGTCTACCATCGTTACAAACCGAAATCTGAGGCAAGCTGCTCAACATGGATTCTGGTAGGAGCATCGCAACGGACAGAGGTGGTCCTCGACAAGTATACGCGTAGTATTGATGATTTGACTGGCTCCAATCCTTTCGAGTTGCATGTCATGTTCCTCCACATTGCCATCGAAAGTTGGCGACAATATATTGTCAGCCTCACACAGCTTGTTATGTTTCAGGTACGCCCTGCTCAGTCTTAACGCGAGCGATCATCTAATTGAGCTAGTCAAGGAAAGCCCTCGGTATGCTGATCGAAGTCGATGCTGATGAAGATGACTTCATTACAATTGAGCCTGAGGACCATCAACAGCTGAAGCAGATTGAGGACCAAATTGCAGATCTCATCCTCTGTCTTGACTCCACCCTCGATACAGTATCCACGTTTGAAGATATGTATGGACAATTCCGAGACCATCAAACCACCTCCCCAGTAGAGGCCAGTAACCCCCGGCAGTCCACGTCCGGATCGGATCGGGTGGGCATAGCTCTCAGCGAAAAGGCGAAGGAGATCGTATACAACCGCAAGAAGGCCGAAGCACTATTATCAAAGGTCCAGAACACACGAACTCTGGTATGCGCTAAGGGCCTTTAGGAATGATTGGATCTTTACACTTAGATACTAACATGTATAGATATCTTCCTTGTTAGAACGACAGAGCGGACACAATCTGAACCAGCAGATCTCTACACTCGAAGGCCTAGAGCGCCAAGGCCAGGACGAAAATGCTATCATGAGGCAGTTGGCCGAGAAGAACAGCAGAGACTCATCCAGCATGAGGGTCTTGACGATCATAACTATGATCTACCTTCCCTGCACTATTGTTTCAGTACGTTTGGATCTCTGCGTCAGCCGACTCTATACTTGGCGCGACTGACATTCTATAGAACTTCTACTCTACTCAATTCGTTAAGCAGAAAGACTCTCCGTCAGGAGGCACGAAGCTTGTCTACGCTGGAAACGCATGGCTCTTCTTCGTTATCTCAGTACCGCTAACCCTCTTCACTATACTCGTCTGGTATCTATGGGTAAACTCCGAGAAGATGCTGCATCTTCTACGATCAGGAAACCGAAATCGGACGAATCACTCTGCGAATGTGCTGAGGTTCCGAAAGCCACCCGCTGAACTGCCGCTATGAAACGCACACCATTCGGATAGTGTCGGAGTCTTCCAACTGCAGCCATCGACGCCCAAGAACGCCACCTCGTTTTCTACACTACCACCGTGAGCCTAGCAACTGGGTATTCTGGAGCGCAGCATTTCAGCAATGTCGGTTGACGTATTTCCTTTTCTCCGATAGGCCGGGTCCGCTCTGCTGCGTCGATACGTCACAAGGCTGAATTGTGTGAGTTGGCCCTGCGACGCCTCAACTGTGACTGTTCTTCTACCTTCGACCATGAAAAACGCCTACTGCTGATCCACAGAGCTACCGGGCTCACGTGGAGCACGCTAAGCACACTACACGACGAGATTCGCCTCTTTCATCAGACACCACCGCACCACTTGGCGCGTTACAAGGGCAGTCTATAGGCCCCAATTGGCTTTGGATAAAGAATCGGTACCGAAATCTCATGTTGCGCACAATGATGTGCGTGATTGCGAGGGTCAGCATGCAGCCCAGTCGCCAGAAAGAGCTTGATAGGGCCGCGAACGATCCTGCAGCTCTTTGCACCCCGCATTCTTCCGCACCACACATATAGCACATCCTGACCGGAGGTCCTCCATGCCAGGGCCTGACGAATTGCCATCCCATTTGTCTTTATCGGCAGCGAACATTGCAGGGCATTGAAGGTCTAAGCCACCGGCCAGTTCATGGTCTCACCCTGTATGTGCTTGCGACCGCGGCCGATGGGTCCATTGGGATGAGCTTCAGCCGCGGTGCTTGCTGAGAGGCTTCTCCTTCCCGGTAGCGACCCTCGCTGTTGCCTGAACGCCTTGACAGCCATGTCTGACGTGTATAAGAACAGCGCTATGTGGCGATTGTCGGGCAAGGGCGTTTTAGAACGTCAGACAAAATCTCAGCCTTGCTGCAATTCTTTTCCCACCACTCTCGGCCGCGTTCGTTCAGCCTCAGCCTTGCCGCTATACAGCCAACACCGGACAACTACTCCATCTAGCACAGTCGCGAGGATTCCGAACAGTGGCAGTCGCGCAAGTCAGATTGTCTCCTACTCCACCCACTTTCTCCCAACATGGCACCAGCATTGTCGAAGTTGGTATCTGTGGACGAATACATGGATGAGTTCATGCAGAAGAAAAGCTTCCGAGGCCATGTACAAAAGTTCCTATCTCGATCAGCTTTTGACGAAGCGACGACAAAGGCTATCATTGAACACATCATATCGAAGGACGACGATCTATATTTGAGTGCTTCCGAACAGAAGGAGTTCATCGACAAAGTTCATCAAAACGGCCGAAAGTTATTCGCAACATGCGTATACTGCGACATACCAATGACCTGTCTGAAGGCGTTGTTGGATGACGGCATCACTGACCGAATGGCGCCTCTGACCGAAGAAGTTTGCGAGCGGTTAATCAAGAAACGGAAGTTCAAGACAGGGTTCCTTGCGAACCAGAAGCTCTTCAACACTGCCTTCTTTGAGATCGACTCCGTCCAAGCCCTGGACGATAGTCTCGCCATACCGATGTTCTTCGAAGAGAGCGGAGAATATTCGCTGGGAAGAGGAGCGTTTGGAGAAGTCTGGAAGGTATTAATTGATCCCGAGTATTGCGGCTTCTCGAAGGTGAGTACTGATCCACGAGTTTTGATTGGCTTCCTCTGACGCTCTTCTAGGCAGGCAAGGGCGAAGGCTGGTACGCGATGAAAGTAGCACCGGAATCTCATCAGCCGGGCCGCGAAAAGAAGTTCCACCAGGAAATGGCAGTCAATGGCCACAACAACCCACATCTCTCGAAGTGCTTGGCCAGCTTCACCTTCGGCTCCCGTTATCATATGATCTACGAATTGGCCAACAGTGACCTGGAAGACTTCATGATGAACAACCCCGACGCATCTCTGGTTCCTGGCTTGACTGGCGCCACACTCGCGAAGCAATTGTGTGGACTTGCCAGCGCTCTTCAGGTCATTCACAACCAAGGAGGACCAGAGGCCCCCAACGAACCGGGGAAGCTGTTCGTCGAGGGCCCGAAATTGCAGAAGACCGGCTACATCCATGACATCAAGCCGGATAACATCCTCGTCTTCGTGTACGACGGACAACTTCATTGGTTCCGACTCTCCGACTTCTCGTGTGCCAATGTGGTGAGCATGGTGGAATCCATCAGTGGGAATAATAGGCACAGCCACCGAACTGATTCGAAGTCTGGAGCCCCAGTCTACCGCGGTCCCGAATCGCTGAAAGGGAAAACGTCACGCCCCTACGATCTCTGGTCTCTCGGCTGTGTCTACCTCGAGGTCCTCGTCTGGTTCTTCCAAGGCTATGCGGAACTCGAAACCTTCCGCGACTCCCGCATGGGTTCTGTCTACCCCGGCAGTATCGAAGTCGACAACTTCTTCTACAAAAAGGAAGACGATGCCGATGCCAAGATCTATCTCCGAGACTCAGTGATCGATAAGATGGACGAACTGTCGCAAATCTGCACACCGGAACTGAAGGATATCATGAATGTCATCCCATCACTTCTCTCGATTGACCCATTGGATCGACCGAAGGCTACCAAGCTCGTCGAGGACTTGAGGCACGTGGGCTTGGAGACGCCGCCCGAGTGCTGCAAGCCGCAGACTAGCTTCGTGGTGCCTGCTACGTCGACGACGCCGTCCACGCTTTTGAGATATGAGTCTGATTCCGATACGAATGAGTTTGTTAAGGTTACAGGACCTTCTACGTAGGAGGTGCCGAGGCTTGGGGGCGCTCCGATGTTTTCTTCCTGTTCTATTGCGTTTTCTTATTGCTGAGATACCCTTGCTATGTAGCGCTTTCTGTATTTCATACTGTATGATTTGTCTAGATAGCTCGTCACCAAAGGTAACGCTATACCTACCCCTCAATTGGCGTCCAATCCCGGTCCCTTGATCTCCAAGTGATCGACGAGCATACGTTATGAGCCACCGTGGCTTGGACGGACAAATCTCGAGTCATTTATCCGGAATAACGAGACAAGAGTGTGCCCAGAAACCTTTCCCTCGTCACAATACCACAAAAAATGTCCGCTGAAGGAAGCCGAATTTCGGGAAGCGGCCTAAGATAGTTCTGCCACCCCAACAGATCGCTTCAGAAGATTCTTCGATGTCGAATATGTGAAACGAGGGATAACCTAGCGTGAGTGCCCTCAGTGTACCGTACCTCAAATCGTCACGGGGAGCGGGTATGTTGAAAGGAGCGTTTCCCAATCGTTGCGACACTTCTATGCTCACTGCATCCGCTTTGTTTTTGCGAGCACTCGCGTTCAGTGACCGAGTCAGCTAGGATTCCAGTAGCCGCGAGGATGTACTCAGACCCGGTTACACTGCGTATGAAGACTGCTCCTCGTCCAAAGGAGGCCCTTTTCGGAAGACACCTCACGCCCTCACTTCCCAATTCCTCCATCCATCACACCGGATTCATCCCCTTCCACTCCCTCGCCACACTCTCAAACGTACAAAACTCCGTCCCCGCCCTCCCCTTCAACCACCCCACCACCCTCTCAATCATGCCTATCACATGCGCCATGCCACTCGTATCCGGATGCAGCACCAATGGGAACACCAGCATTTCTTTCTCCCCCACACCATCCATCTCCGCCTCCCTGACCACAAACTCGAATTTATCCATCCACATCCTCTCCATCACGCGTACATCGACATAGCCCTGGCTATTCGCCGTGTGTGGCCAGAATTGCAGTGGCGTCATATCCTCTGCGTACCAATTCCCCGGTATCTCGACGAGCGTAGTGGATGTTGGAGGTAAGGGCTGGGGGAGGGGCTTCATCCATGATGATGCTGAGGCGGAA
The DNA here is from genome assembly GCA_019022785.1 of Pseudomonodictys pantanalensis. Lineage (NCBI taxonomy): Eukaryota > Fungi > Ascomycota > Dothideomycetes > Pleosporales > Parabambusicolaceae > Pseudomonodictys > Pseudomonodictys pantanalensis. Next base: position 49,380 of record JAFHBV010000162.1, read on the forward strand.
GGAGAGTAGGTGGGCGGTGTGATGGCGGGGAGACGCGGGATGTAGTAGGGTTTGCTGTCGTGGTGAGAAAGGGAGGAGTCGTAGAGGAAGGCGTGTTCTTCTAGGAGGGCGATTGTCGTTTCGCGGAGTTGGTAGAGCGGGGCGCGGTAGCCGATGGGTTTGCGGCCGGTGAGGGAGGTGCAGGTGGCTATGCAATGCTCGAGGACTTCGCGTTCTTGGGTTGGGGTGAGTTGGGGAGCGCCCTGGTGGGAGTCAGTATGCAGTGCGATTCCTGCAGGAGGATTGGGAGTTAGTGAGTTACATGCCTCGTGGCAATACCCGTGCAAACCAATTTCACATCCGCTCTCTACGATAGCCTTGAACTCCGCCGGAAAGCTCTCCGCCGAGTGCATTGGCACGAACCAAGTAACCTTGTCTTGTATCTCCAACCTTTTGAACAACTTCAGCAACCTCGGGACCCCAACATACGCAGAGAAAAACCCAGAAGAGTAATCCGCAAGATTGTTATCCGGATGCTGCCCCGTTCCCAACCACCCAGATACCGCATCGAAGTCCACCGAAATCAGCACCTTGACTTTCGGCTTCTTCACCACCGGTGCCGTCAAACTTGTCGGCACACTGCTCTTCTTTTCTTCGTAAGCCTTCGCCTCAGGAATCTTCGCCTCCATCCTAACCTCCTCCTGCGACCAAACAACCCTCCCCTCCATTCCCCCATCTACACTCAAACACTGCCCACTAATATGCCCCGCTGCCCTATGACTCGCCAAAAACGCTGCAGCTCTCGCCACATCCGACGGTTTAGCAATCTTCCTCAACGGCACCGTGGCCTGCGCCTCTCTCCACATCTCGCCCTCATCATCCAACCTTCCTTCAATAAGCGGCGTATCCACCCACCCCGGCGCCACAGCATTAATCCTCGCCTTCGCATTCAGCCTCACAATTTCATTCTTCACGCTTTTGACCAACCCATACTGCAGCGCCGCCTTTCCCGATGCGTATTCAACGTGCCCCGCTTGCCCGAAGACGCCGCACTCGCTGCCTGTTAACACAACGGCGACGTTTGGCAGGGGCTCAGAGGCAGACGATTGGGAAGTGGAGACAGATTGGAGGAAGTGCTTGATGGTTAGGAAGGTGCCGCGGACGTTGATGGCGTAGGTTTTCTCCCACAGGCCGATGGGCATTTCCCAGATGGGGTAGGCGTTGCTTTCGTCGGTTATGCCGGCGTTGGCGCAGAGGATGTTGATGGGGCCGAAGGTTGAGACAGCTTGGTGCATGGATTGGGAGATGGAGGCTTCGTCGCTGATGTCGCCTTGGAGGGTTTGGAAGGTGGAGGTGCTGGCGCGTGGGTTGGGGCGGAGGTCGTGTGCTGAGACTTTGCATCCTTGCGCTGTAATCTCGTCAGTATGTACACTGCTCCGAACGACGACGATGGCCTTTACCTAGGAACTCCTCCACGATGGCGCTGCCAATGCCTCCCGCTGCACCTGTCACAAAGACATGCAGACCTTCGAGTTCGAGGAACGACATTTTCCAGCCCTTTACCCAATTCTAAACTCCAGCTTATTTCTGTACTTTTCTTTGCCCCGACGCAGCGATACCGCGCTCCCATATACTTCTCTGCCGCTACCACGCAGCGTCATGAAGTAATCCCCTCCTCGCGAAACCGGCGATACGCGATTAGCAAACCGATAGCACACGCCGTTATCAACGGTCCGTCGGCCCTCGCCGTCCAGACGAGGGCAACGACTAGCAGGACCTGCATCATAGTCCTTGCGGTGATCGTTGAAGCTACTGCCGTTCTGCATTGCGATGGAAAAGTAATTGTCCGACTTGCGTTGAGAGGTCCCCAAGCTACGGAGGTCGCTCCGAGCAATGACGCCACAACCCTCGACCCCTCCCCAACAACTTTCCACACAATCAATAGTTCCACCCTAACCTAACTATAAACGCCATACGCCCCTCCTCGCCCTCCTTACCCCATCACATCATCCAAACATCACCCTTCTGCTCCACTCCCTCTGCCTCACCAACAGGGCCACGCCCCCAGATCCTGCGCCAAGCACGCCACACGCCCTCCAACCTTCCCAACGCGGCAACTACGGTGCCGGAGAAACAAAAACCGTCGAAAACAGCGGGCTTGACGCCCTTTTCCTAGGGCAACCTTGGCCAATGAGAGAAGAGGATTTATACCGGATTGGGCGGTGGCTAGCTCGCGGACGAATCAGCGAGGGGCAGGTGAGTCGATGGCATTAGTTGTGTGCGTGGTGTGTGGTTGCCCTTCGGGAGGGGCGACGGGGCGACGGGGCGCCGGTTACGCGTTGGAATTTGTGAGTGGGTGGAATCAGTTCGCGGAGAGCGAGTATTGGTCGGTAAGGCAGGGGAGGGGCGAAGGGGTCTGAGAAAGAACCGAAATCTTTTTGGTGGGTTTCCGATTCTATCTATCCTACATGCAATGTTCCTTCCCTCGGAGCCAGAAGCTGCGAAGTGCTGGGTATCAAAAACTCCAACCCCAATGCTATGAAAAAATGAAGGAGAAAAAATCTACTTTTAGGTGGGGAGCTCGCATGGGCTGAGGAGAGAACCTACAGCAAGCCCCCGTTTGCAAATCCCACACTCGCGTACCCATTCACAGCAGGCCGCGAAGCCAAAGCCGCCGGCCCACAATGCCCAATGCCGACCTGCCGCGGCGCTCCTCTCCACTGCCAGATGAGTCCGGGCGTCTCTCGCAGCGTGGTCCCGTACTCTTCTTTCAGCTCGTTGAGCGCCTCGCTGAGCTCTCGTATACCGTGCACCACCCATCGGAGTTCGCGCCCCTCGACGGTAGCAGGGGGCACTTCGGACTTGAGGTCGTTGAGGAGTGGAACTAGACGCGAGAGATTGGGAGGCAGGTTGTACCGCCATGAAGCCTCGACCCATGCGGTGACTGCCGCGCGGTCGGTGAGGAAGGTCGAGACGGATGGTAGCCAGGGCGTGCGCTCGAAGGGGTCTGCGGCCCTTTGGTGAGGGGATCGAGAGCGCGTGGAGGTGGTAGTGGAGAGCGCTTTGGAGAGATGGATGGGCCAGCAGAGGCTGGCGTAGCGAAGGAATGGGAGTTCGGCGTCGAAGTTCGGCATGGGAGGGGCTTGCTGGCCTTGGATCAGTGGCGTCGAAGTGGATGAGTTGTTGACGAAGCCTTCGGAGTCGGAGGTTGAGGACATGGACTTGTATCCACTATCTCCTGATCTTTGCGTCCTCATGCTTGTCCCGCTGCTTGTTGGGATTGCCATCGCGGGTGGTCGGTCGAGTGGAGGCAGCCTGCCAAGTGGCCGCTGAGGGACGTCGTAGGCTAGGTATGAGATACACCGTGCTGCAAGTTGTGCGTGTATGGCCTTTGTGTCGCACAGAGCAACGCCGAAGTTGCGAAAAGTATCGGACTCTAGAAACTCTTTGACCGATCTGTGGGTGAAGCCGACACTGGTGTTCGTTACCTCGACCAAGCCACAGGTGAGCTGCGATATGGACTCGTTGAAGTTGGGTATATAGTTGGATTGGCTCGTCTTCCTTCCGGGAGTGATGGCCATTGCGCACTCGAGAGCCGGTTTGCTGAGTCGGTGAACCGATAATGCTAGCCAGTGGAAGATGTTGGCTACATACGGCCTCTCATTTTCCGGTCTGAGATCGAGCATGGCCAGGATGTGCCGGTAGAGGGAATCTAACCCCTCAAGCTGGTGGACTTGTTCCAGGGCAATACGCCGTTCGTCTGGTGACAACCCAGGTGACTGTAGGTACTTGAGGAGAAGGCTTGCCCACAGGAACATGCCGTTTGACCTATCCGCAACGGGCGCAATGAGTGATCGGTCCATGCTGATGCCGAAGAAACCTTGATCTGCCATTCGATTGAGTGTCTCGGTCACATAGGACGTAATATCTGCCCTGTTCATGTCTTCTGTCAGATTGAAAATGTGCGGAGAGTCTAACGCCCAATGCTGGTACTCGAGAGGAATCTCTATGTTGGGCCTGCTGAAAAGCATTATACGGGTATCCGAAGCCTGGCAGATTTCCGGTAGTGACTGTAGTAGAAGCTTCAAATCGCTGCATTCATCGATCCCGTCAAGAACCAGAAAAGTGGGATGCTGTCTTGTCAGTAGTGATAGAACGGCAATGACTTCGTCCGATGAAGCTTTAGCTCTTGAAGAAGATTTGCGCATTAGGATGGATATTGCGTCGAGCGTGGATCGGTCATGGCGGTGTTTGTCGACCAGTTGGAAAGCGAGGGCGCGAAATGCTTCCACGGGATGAATACAGTACGAATGAGCGGCGTTGAAGTGGAAGAAAGCCGTCGAAGGAGGTTCATGTTCGTCGTCAATGTTCAGGTCATCGGCCTCCGCGAGCAGGTCGTCAAGGACTGCGCCGGACAAGAAGCTTTTGCCGAAACCTTGCTTTCCTGAGACAGTGTTAGTTCCTGTCCTGTGTATGGCTTGTACATTTTGTGCAAGCTGAATAGAGAGCCCAGTCAGAGATGACTGGAGTTGCTTTTTGTTCGCAAGAAGCTGAGATCGGATCTCCGCTGGTTCCGAGTCACACGGACCATGACTCTAGCCGCCCAGCTCGATGTGAATTCGCTTTCGCAGTACTTATGCGATCTGCTTTCTCGGTACACCTGATCGAGGAGTGGAGACATCAATAGGCTCGCCGCCCAAATATTGAAGCTGAGCGAAAGGAACAGGTCAAGCTCACCTTGGACAAAGAAAACGCGATCATGCCAACCCTTCTCCAATCCGTCAACATCATTGGCCGATCCCAGGTCGAAGGGAGTATTCTTCCACTTGCAGTACTCTTCGGTGCTGAGGAACCATGCGCAGGACCTAGGATGACGCTGTCGCAGTCGATGCTCGTAGATATCCCGGTAGGTGCAACAACTCGATAGCCATGCTTTGACTTTGTTGACTCTTCGCACTGCCAAAAGATCAATATGTGTTCACGAAGACAAAATGTATGCCACCACTTACTTCGTTTCGCCATCCTCTGTTCCACCATACCGTCACTATCGCTCAGCGTCGCTTGATCGTGTAGAAACTCGATGTAGTCTCTCCGGTTTTGTCCTATCGTTCCATACTCAACGCTCCCTCTCTCGATCTCTCCATCAAGCCATATAACATGTCGGATGAGCCTAGCTTCTAAATGCGCAAACCGGGAGTCGAGTGGTCGCCATAGTATAGTAGGCGACGACAGGCGGAGGTGACGCAATCCGCCCCCTGGAAAAAGTTAGCTCATACATTGCACTTTCAACTGAACTTTGGGTTCAAAAAATCAGCTTTAGACGTTGCGACAAATTGTGCCACAATTCTCACGAAAAACGTGCTCGTGTCGTCGAAATTATTGGTGGGGTGTGGCCGCGGCCGCGACGAGATTTCCCAATCGGATCGTCGCCGCCGAAGATATTGGCCGTGGGATTTGACGAAGAGTCCAGAGCAGTTTCCTTAACGTAAAAAGCAATACACACCTTGGCGGATCCTGCTGAACATCCGGTATGCCTCGAGGCAGAATTGTACCATGTCAGCATAAATGTACGACAGCAACGCGGCGAGTTGCTCGTCTTGGCTTTGGCTTTGGAACCGGAGCTGATGCTTGCAGCTCTCGTAAAGTCGCTGGTATCGGGGGAGGAGGTGCGCGATGCCCTCCAGCATTTCTGATATCTTTTCTAGGAAAAGAGGATATTTGCTGCCGGCCTAGCACATGTCAGTCGGTAGCCCGGGAGATCCATCACAGTACAATGCGCCATCGTTACCGAGTGGGTGCTAGCTTGCAGAGAACCGTATGGAGGCGTTAGGTCGAAACGTAAAATGCGGGGATATACGGTTCCCCGTATGCTCCCTCCCTGGACGTGCGCCAAAGCGATCGAGTGCCGATTCGTAGACCCATGATCCCAATGCAATATAGGACAAAGTACTCAGTGGGGACTCACCTTGAGTACCAGGCCCAACGCTCCCCAAAACCATTCCAACCATGTTGATCTGACGGAAACGCATATGCTTAGAAGGTCAAAGTAAGGCGCGAATGTTCTTGCAAAGAACTCGAACTTCCTGAGGCAGGCCAGCAGTCTTCTCGGCTGCTTTCCGTTGCTGCAGACGGCTCTGAGGTCTGCTAGCAATGCCTCCAAACCGCCGTAATGCTGGAAACTGGCATGGTGCTCATCTCTGACCAGCGATTGTATTGCATCAACGGCGTCGTCGAAGAGTGCATGTTCGGGACTAAACAATTAGCCTAGCTACACAATGAAGGATGCACGTCATTTAATACTAACCCCGGATCTGCCATGGTCATATCAACGCCAACGGTTTGGGTCTGAGGTACTGGCGACATGACTTGGAATAGCGCAGACTCAACGCGTGCGAACCCGATCCAGTCTTTCGTAGATGCATTGGGCGACGTGAGAATGTAGTACTAGCTTTACAACCCTTGGAGTGCTGGGGACATGGTAAAGGCATTGGGCCGACGCAGCGGCGGGAAGGAGCAATAAGCAAGAAAGCCAGGTAGCCTCCGTGAAAGAACTGAGCAGCGAAAAGACGCCACGAATGCGACGCTACAAACTCGCATGCAAACCGCCGCATGGTGCAATGGGCGTACGTGGGGCTGCGGGTAAGAAGACACGATAAGCGGGAAGGTACCTGCAGAATGCAGACATGAAGATGTGTTGATGTAACGCGCTTTACAAAAGCCATGGGGGTTGCCAAGACCCCGCGTTTGGCGTGGGCGCTCTCCCGCCCGTGTTGCAAGCACCAACTATAGAAAACACGGGTCTTCCAGCTCTTTTGCCGGCACCGGGGAACTGGGTCAGGAGCATGAAAAGAAACACTCGATGGGCGACGGCGCGGGAACGGACACACGGCATTGGATGCACAGAATCGTTTGCGTTAGTATGAAAACTCCTCGGGTATCTCCACGGCTCGGCGCCGCCAACGGCGCCATATCTAAAATACAAGGAAGTCGAAACTCCGGGTATGGAAGCTACTTCCTGAATCGTCAGAAACATTCAGCCCCGCCGCACCTCAGGTCGTTTGCGGCTGGCCGAGCCGTAAAGCCAACAATGCGCGGACGTCGGTGACATGCTGCAGAGCCTCGAGCAGAGGGATTAGATGCAGCAGGCCATTGTCCGTCGGGTCGCTAATCCAGCCCTCGATGGGTATCGCGTTATCTACGAACAGAAGGTCAGTTTCACGTTCATCGCATGCTCGCGTGGGCAGAGTGGACTTACCCTCATGGAAGGCATAGCAGATGGGGCTGTTGTCACTATTCGGCCAAATAGTCAGTACGGCCTTTCTCGGGGTGGGTCCCGCCTGGGTGGGCTGGCTGAACAGCCCGGACTATCAGAGCTGGAAGCACTTACAGTATCATGACTCTGCTCAGGTCTGGCTCGACCTGGCTGATATCTTTGATATATTGACCGCTCCGATACTGAGTATGCTGGCGATAATATCTCCCCACGAAGTACTTGCGCTCCGTTTCAAGCCAGTCGATAACAGGATCCGCATACCTAGAGTCATGAGGTTAGCAAAAATCCGACCAGTTGAATAGCGATAAGCCGCAAAGGCTTTCTCGGCACTTCTCTCGGAGTGGACGTACTAAGAAAAGGTCAGCACGCCATCTCAAGCAGGGACCATACGCATCGTTGCCGACGCAGGATTGAAGCTCGTACCTCTTGCACTGAAGCGGTGAATATGACTAAATTGTACCACTTGCAAACCTGCGGTGGGATTAGTGGGATGGTTTCTCGCAAGATGCGCGCTGACATACCTTCTTCAGAAACTCATCGCAATGGGGTCCTAGCATGGCGGTACGATTAGCATAGTCTCAAAAGCTTATCGACAAGGCAGCCTACTCTTGTGGACGTAATATAGGATAGGGACAGCAGGCCCTATCATCTGATTTCCAGCACTCATCGTATGCGACAGCTTTACCTCGACCATGTGACCGGTCGTGAAACGGCTGCCCTTGTTGATACTATGGATCAAAGTTTCGTCCAGGTCAATGATCAGCGTTTTTTGATGCGGACCGACGGATGATGCGCCCGACGCGGAGTAGGACGGCTGGCGCCGTGGGACTAGGGGACGTGGGGGCTGAGGTGCCCGCGGGAACTTGGTCAGCTGTTTGGAGGCAGTTATAGGGCCAGTGGGGGACTTGAGTGCGGCAGCAGCCTCTGCCGATACCTCTTTGGTGCTGCTGGTTTGCGCCCGCTTTGCCTTCCGCTGCCTCAACGCCTCCTCATTGCCGGTGTGCAGCTTGATTCGTATCTGCCGTTTTGCAGGTGCTATCTCCTCGGTAGCAGAAGAGGCGTTCGATTTAGATCTCGTATGGCGGGATGGCGTGTCATTGTCCTCATCCCTCGTAGGTGGGCGCTCGCTTTCCGCTTCCGAATCCGATGTTATTGCGCCCGAGGTGGAGGCAATCGACAGGGAGCGTTTTGTGGTCTTCTTGGATCTCGTTTGTGTAGCCGAACTCGATCTGCGGCCCTTGCGCTTTTCGCTGTCGTTGCTGTTTGATGCGTCATTCTTGCGCATGGCTTCCGGGCCTACTTTCTTGCGACGCGCCCGAGTGAAGGGTCGCTTGATGTGGTATATTGGCGCGTAGAAAGAGAACTTGCCGTCTTCCTGGTAGAACAATGCGACGCAGTACTGTCCGGCGATGACGATGGGCGACACGAGGAGCTTGCAGCATCCGATGAGAGCTTCAGATACGCGCTGGGGGACAAGCCACCGTTTCGACGCTTGCGATTCGGCGAATGGAGCCTCCGACTTGTTCAGAAGCGGCGACTTTTCATCGACATTGTGTGCGGTCGCGTCGGTTTGCGTGAAGGAGCCGTGCAACCTTCCGGCTCCCATCGTGTCCGTGTCGTTCAGGGATGCTATAAGTTCCGCGCCCGCATCATTCAGCTGCGGTAGGATGCTGGGCCGAGGTTGCGCGTGGAGGAGGTTGCCTTCGGACGAGGTTCGCGAACGGGGCGGGCTTGATGGAGGAGTGCTGCCAAGATGCGCGAGGACGTTCATGCTCTGGCCTGAGCCATGAATGTGCGAGGATGGCGTCCGGAGGCTCGGCGGAGGGAAATTATCGTGAGGTTGCTGGTGCGGCGATGTGGTTGCAGGGGGTTTGCCTGCTTATGTTGACTGAATCGTCGGGGTATACACGGGGTTGGGGGTGTCTCGTGCACTGCAAAGTCTAGTTATGACCAGGACCTGGACTGCTCGTGTAGGTTGACACCTTAGCAGCAGCAACGGCGGGAGCGTCGGCACCTGATGGCGATGTTGGCCGGCTGGTGGTTGGGTTGGGGACGGATGCAGCCGAGCAATGACGACGGAAGCAAATGTGGAGCTCGGACCAGCTGGAAATGGAAATGGGAAATCCAAATTGGGATCCCGAACAGTCACACAGACACACTTCTCCCCATTCTGCACGCAAGCCCAGCGACCACTTGCCTTTGGAAGTTGGTACCTACAGGCAATCTTCTCGACAGACAAAATCCGAGGAGGGCATAATAACAACCCAGAATATCTGCTCGAAAAACCCCCGCGCGCAATTATCAACGACCACCCCTCCAAACACTCGGTCGGGCGGGCAACATCACCTTTGGGCACAACCGGACAATTCACACGTATACGCGGTGGTACACACTGCAGAGATGGCGCATGGGGCGGTCGCGACGCCAGGGCTCTCTTCGTTCCTAAGGTCACTGAAGACGACCCCCGTAGACCCCTCAGTTGAGCACTTCATTGCGTACGGGCGAGAGATATAAGTTTGGCAAGAGGGAAGCTAACGAACACAGACTTCTGAAGCGACGGCAGATACGAAACTCCCGACCATGCGCAATAGCAACGACCGCCCTCATGCTCCGTGTCGTTGGCGAGTTCAAAGGACGAGATGCCGCCAAGCTGGTAGAAAGGATACGGCAGGTCGGCAGACGACTCACAGCTGCCCAGCCCCGTGAAGTAGTGGTGGGCAATATAGTACGCCGTGTACTCGGTCTCGTTAGAGAAGTTCTGGACGAGAACCTGGGAGGCGAAAACAATGGGGACAGCGGTCGCAACACACCTTCCCAGAGCGACTCCATGACACGTCCGACGCTGTCCTCGTCCATATCGACCTTCAGCCCCCTTAGGCATGCGGCTGCAGAACCCATGGACTCGAGTATCCAGTCAGACATGTCTGACTCCACTGAGCTGTCGAGACGACCGCCTCTGCTCAGCTCCCACACCTCTTATGCGCCCGCGTCCGCTGCGCCCCTGGTCAACTCGCTGTTCGGCTTGTTTTCACAGCCCGGAGATGCATCAAATACAAGTACACCCACAGGGCAGACGTCGCCGGAAGGCAAAATTGCGCAAACACTCAACCTGGAGAGACTGGCGGATCTCAGCAAAAGCAAACCGAACTTCGATCTAAAAGCCGAGGTCATGGATGGCATCCGCGAACTACAGGATGAGCTGGAGCAGTCAGATGAGCAGATCGCTGGCGTTGCCCTCGAACACATACACTCGAACGAGATCATCCTGACCCACACAGCGTCCACGACCGTACAAAAGTTCCTCCTCAGCGCAGCGAAGAAGCGGAAGTTCACAGTTGTGCATGCCGAAACATATCCTCACGACAATACCGCGACTCACGGAATCCTTCTGACTGGAAGGAAACGAGAGAACGAGCATGACGAAGACGACGCATGGAAGCCTCTCACAGCCGCCGGTATCCAGGTCTACGTCATTCCCGATTCCCACGTCTTCGCCATAATGTCGCGCGTCAACAAAGTAATCCTAGCAACACACACCGTCCTTGCCAATGGCGGCCTTGTGGCTGCAGCAGGAGCGCATATGATCGCAAAGGCTGCGAAGGAGCACCAGACGCCTGTTGTGGTGCTCAGCGGTGTCTATAAGCTGAGCCCAGTGTATCCCTTCGACATTGACGAGCTCATCGAGTATGGCGATGCGGGGAGTGTGGTTCCCTATGAAGACGGTGAATTCGTGGACAAGGTCGATGTCGAGAATCCGCTGTACGACTATGTCCCGGCGGATCTGGTGGACCTCTACATCACCAACCTGTGAGTTTAGACCCGTTTGACACAAGACGAGACACTGACTTCGATAGTGGTGGACACGCACCTTCATACCTCTACCGAATCGTTGCCGACCACTACCGGACTGAGGATATCACTCTATGAGCCCTTTGGATGATACCCCCTTGAGCGGCCACTTCTTTCATGCCGGTCTTGGTTCTCTGAAGTAGTATAGCAGTGAAGACAAAAGAACGAACATCATATTCTATCAAGCTTTCAAGTGCCATAACCTCCTTTCTCAAACTTGCTTTAATCGTTCCCTGGGTTCACACCGTTGGCATGGGTCAATATCAAAGCCCCACGATGGCACGTGACCGCGTGAAAGCGCTAGCTCTCGAGCTCCGCCACTAGCAACACGTAACTCAACTTTCAACTTGCTACTCCCCAACATTAATGCAACCACCATGCCCATAAACCCTCTCCGTCTATCAGCATCCTAGCGACACTACCCCCAGCGCCGCCACCTCAATTTCCCATCAATTGACCCCCGCACCGGGGCACACCGCCCACAATGGCCCCCCCACCATCAACCCTCTACACCACCACCTTCCTCCTCGCCATCCTCGTCACCCTCCTCGTATGCGCCTCCCTCCGCCTCCTCGCCATCCTCCCGAACACGCCCTTACGCCCCACCCCCCTCCGCCGCAAACCGCCCGCAACACGCATTCTCATCGTCCTCGGCTCAGGCGGCCACACCCACGAAATGTTCTCCCTGCTCAAAGACCTCGACACGCGGAAGTACACGCATAGAACGTACGTAGTGAGTAGCGGCGATGCATTTAGCGCGCAGCGCGCGGTCGAGTTTGAGAAGAACCTTGAGACTAGGGTGCGGGAGGCGAGGAAGACGGGAGGGGTGGAGGACGAGGGGGAGGATGGTATGGGTCGACGGGGGCAGAAGGAGAGGCTGGGTAGGAGAGAGGGGGGAAGACAGGAGAAGAGGCCGTGTTGTCTCGGTCCCGACCACTACAACATCACCGTCCTCCCGCGCGCGCGACGTATCCACCAATCCCTCCTCACCACCCCGCTAACATCCCTATGGACCCTGCTCCGCGCCTTCCCCGCGCTGCTGTCTTCTCCGCCGTTGCTTCCTGGTCAGGCGCCCCAGAACGCGTATGAAGCCGCAGCGCAGGACTTGCCCGATCTGATCATCACAAATGGGCCCGCGACCGCGGTCATTGTGGTGTTGGCGTCGCTGGTGTTGAAGTTCTTCGATGTGAGGGGCGCGAATAGTCGGGGGAAATGCAAGACTGTGTATGTGGAGAGTTTTGCAAGGGTCAAGACGCTGAGTTTGAGTGGCAAGTTACTGTGTAGGGTTGTAGATCGGTTTGTGGTGCAGTGGGAGGAGTTGGAGGGGAAGGGGGGTAGGGCGGAATTCTGGGGTGTGCTGGTCTGAGGGACTGTATGCAATGAGAGAGATACGGGAGGGGATGTGCTTGAGGATGAAGTATATCAGCATTGCAGAGGCGTTGGCGTTTGGAAAAGCATGTGGTTGACAGAGATACCCCAGATCAGTATGACGATGCATATAGCTGGTCATGCAATACAGCTTCCATATTTTACAAGCATGCGGATATTTACGGTATGTTACAGTGTCTTGTCCCCTGCCAATGGCTCAATCCAGCTCGACCTGCGTCCTCGCTGGTTGCCCCATTGGCAGCTTGATGCCATTCTTCTGCATATGCTGCCCCAGCGCAATCAACAGCGCATCCGTACTCACCTTCGGCGTCTTGGCCCCCTCCGCCACCTTGCTCGCCCTTTCCACCTCCCACCTCAACTGCATAGGCGTCTTCATGCTAACAATATCCCTCGGCTGAATCTGCCTCTTCTTCGCCTTCTTTCTCTCCTCTTTCATCGGTAGCTCCGTGCCCTGCGCCTTCGCCAGCCTCTCCTTCTTCTCCTTCTGCTCTCTAACATACGCCCGTCGCGCTTCCCTAGCATGCGGCGCAAGTTCAATATCCAGCTCATTCGGATGCGGAGGATACAGCAGCGTAGTATAAAACGACTTTGTAACATGACTTGGCTCCGCTTTATTCCGCCCCGTATCGTCCTCATAATCCGGCGCCACATTATTAGGCTGCGAAATCGGTTTCCTCATCGCCTTCTCAGCATCTTCCTGCTCAGTAGCAAGATCGCGATCCAACTTCTGCAACTCCCTCTCCGCCTTCTCCTTGCGCTTATCCGCCTCGGCCTGCACGCCTCCCTTTACGCGCGTCGCAAGCGCAGAAAACGGCATCTTGAGCAGGCTCAGCGCCTTCTGCGTGCGCGTCTTGGGGGCCTCGAAGTCGTCGGTTTCGAGCGCGCTGTCCTCCTCGATGTCTTTTTCCCAGGGCCAGGGGATGCGCTGGCGGGTGCCGGCGATGTAGCGGTGGAAGATGGGCAGGCCGGTTGTGGGGTCGAAGCGGTGCTCTGCGGGGAATTCGGCGGCGCCGTGGTCGATCTCGGTGAAGGGGTCGACGCCTGTGGTGTGCCGCTCGAAGGTGTAGTGGTCGACGATGACGTCCTCGTATGTTTCAATGGTTTCGCCATCTGCGGTTTGAGTGATGAGGCGGTGGGGGACTACAAGGCGGACGTCGGATAGGGGGAGGGAGATGGGGATTGCGCGGGAGGGTTCTTCGGTAGTTTCTGAGAAGATACGGCTGTCTACGTGTTGCTATGGTATCATTAGCTTTTGTTGCAAAAGGTAGAATGGGTGGGAAACAATGGCAAGCTCACCATGTTGAGGTTCTGGACGTAGACCGCATGCGACTCCTCCGATACCCGCTCCACGATGCCAATCTTGCCCTTATCCTTCCCCTTCATGACGACGACACGATCATCGCGCACGATTGGGAAGTATTTCTTGCCATCCACCACAATGGGCGGCAACGGTGGCAGACCCTTTTTCTCGCGGCGCTCATTTAGGTTCTGGTGCACGTCGATAGGTATCTCAGACTGTCGAGCCGATTCTCCATCCAACACTCCGTATAGTTTGGCATCTGCGCCAATGGCACGGTTGGGCCGCAGAGGACCGAGACGCCAGTCCTCGCGCACGTTCTTCAAGGCGGTCTTCCGGCGGTGATGAACGTTATTCGCATGCCATTTTGTGCGCTGCTTAGCGGACATGATGGATTTGAAGCGCAATGCTCGTATCTCTTGGCGCTTCGCCCGCTCGCGTTCGTGCCAGCGGATGGCGGCTTTGACTTTCTTGATTTCCTTGAGCTTCTGCAGCTGCTTGACCGAGCGCGCGGGCGCCGCGGCTAGCTGGCTCATGGTGGGCGGGCGGGCGGCTGGTTCGGGACGCTTTCTTGATGCGTATGGCTATCGAGCCATTGGGGGTCGATGGTGTTGAACAAAGAGAGGGCGGGCGAACAACAAACTTGCGTGGCTGCAAACGGTGGAAGAGAGTGTCAGATATCCTCGGTTGCCGCCTTCGACTCGTCCTCACTCTCTTTCCTGCGCAATTGATGGTCCTGTCCTGGCTGCGAGGAGGTCGAATACCAGTCGTCAAATTTCGCGTCGAACACCCGAACGCCAAGACAGCGGAGACAACGAGCCAAACCTCCGAACGAACTCGAGCTGCACAGCGTTGCGCGCCGCGGAATCACCATGCCGCGGCTGCTGAGGCGCAATCTGCGCTGTCATTACTGCAATACAGCCTCGCGCAATGAACAGCCGGGCATTCCCAGATCATGGGTGTGTCCCTACTGCGATGCGCTGAACCATTTGGATGAGGTACGTCACTCCCGCGCAAGCGCATCTGCAAACAACCCTCTTGAAGCTCCTTCCGCTAACATAACAACAGCGCGGGCAAATCACCGACCCTCCCGCAGAAGAAGACGTGGACAACTCCCCTCCAGCCCAACGCTACGCGCGCCCCCGCTCTCCCACGCCCGTCATGGAACCAGAGCAGATCTTTTGCGACGACTGCCTGCGCAACCAGGAAAGAGTGACCCGAATCCTCGCAGAATACCTCCCCGACGAGGATGACCCCACCTACCGGCAGGCCCTCAGGCAATACGACGCCTACAAAGCCGACCTCGAGCAACGATACCCCCAAGTTTGCGAAAAATGCCTTCCCAAGGCCCACGCCTCATTACGCCAGCATACATACAACGCCAGGGCTAATGATGCCCGGCGTATGCTGAGCTTGAGCAGCTCGCGGAAAGGGGTCCATGTTTCGCATCGTCAGATTTGGCGGCTTCGTCTAGTACGGCTCGCCAAATGGTTATACCTGTTCAGCATCGCAGTGGGCCTTGTTTGGCATGGCATGGGCATGATGGTGATCAACGACAGAGCGCCGGCATATAATTGGGTGGCTTGTCTCGAACAGGTCATGGAATATCGATCAGTCAATGCTTCCTGTATGGAGGCGCGACCGATCCTCAGGCTGGTCAAATGGGCCCTCATCGCCGACTTCCTCACTCTCTTGTGGAATCCAAAGCTGGAGGACAAGATGTTCAGAATGAGCGGTCGGATGGTGGGACTCAAGCGCACCTGGGCGCTACGCTTTCTCGTCTTCGCTATTCGGTACTTCGCGTACAGCGCACCCAGAGGCAACAATTTCGACCACAAAGCCGAGGCCCTTGCCTTCACGCACAAGACTCTGTTCTTCTTCTTGGCCATCACAACACTAATCAGCTGGAACCTCGTCCACATCATCAACCCCCATGCCAAAATCCTGAAGAAAAAGCTAGAGGACACCCTACCCTCCGCAGGACCTCGAACCGCCAATCCAGCCCAGGGTCGAGTAAAGAGCGCCACGATATTCGACAGCATGGCGCATGCATTCAACTCGGGCCTCCCAACAAACGATGAAGATTACAGGCCTCCCTCGCCTTCGATCAACTCATCAACCGACACCCACACAAGCAACACCTCGAACCCCCGCCCACCGCCCACCGGCGACCCCATGGACTGGTCACCCACCCGGGGCCGCTTCGCCCACAACGCACCCGAAGTCATACCCAACGCCTTCGGACCCTCCGCCCGCGCCGCCCCTCCCTCTCCCTCTCCTCCGCCACCTCCCCAACAACCGCACTCCCTCTTCGGCCGCCCCGACCCAACCCCCTGCCGCCCCTGAGGCCCCGCGTCGCCCAACGCCCCCGCCCCGAGGCGCGGGGATCCGGGGCGACGGCCTGCGTGGGCGCCGCCGCTGCAAGAGAATCGGAGGAATTTCTTCCAAGAGGGGAGGGACAGGGATGGGGGATTGCAAGGTGCGGGGGTGCCGAGGAATGTGAGGGAGGGGGAGGAGCTGTTTCAGCCGCCAAAGTTGAAGTATGATAGTTATGTGGCGCCGAAGGAGACGGGGTTGGAGAAGGCGTTTAATAAGCTGTTCTCTTAGGAGGGGTTAGACTGTGGACCGATTTTATGATGGTTGAGTTTTCTAGAGCAGGAGGGATTCTTTGCATTGATGGTCGGGCTGGCATGGATGGAGTTTTGGCTTTGATACCCGAGACTTTCCTTTGTTCCGCGTGGATGGATTTGATGGGAGGTGTTTATCGGCTGTGAGCCTGTAGACTTGTGTAGGTTGGCCTGGTCACGCATTTGTTGGAACATCGCAATAAATAGAAGTACTAATAAAAATCAATAGAAGACTCGGAACCAGAAATTACTCTAGCCGGGGAGATCTAAGACATTTGAAATTTTCTAGAACCTGGAGCGAGGCAATAGCCTGCGGCTGGTACGTTCCTTCCCGTGTCGTGTGTACGCTAACGAAACCCTTCCGCCTTTTCTGGTGAGAATACCTTTTCCTCGTAAACGTTTTCTTCTTTCGGTCTTTCTTCTCTACAATTTAACGGCAGGGCGATGTCAGCCTTACTTGCGCCTTAATGCATGCGGCCCCTGCATACGCCCGGTTTTAAATAATCGTCCAGCTCCTCAGCCACGCTGGCGCCTAAGAATCAGCATACTTGAGATCTCCAAAAGTGTCCCGCTTCGTCCTTGCGCTTCGTCATGTTTAGCCACCTACTCTGCACTCCATTGCCCACCCTCAACTTATTCGAGTATGCGCGCCGCTTTTGATCGTTTTGCGGCCATACCTAGCTTGCTCGTCACATCGTCAATATGTTACACCTTACTTGGTGCGCAACTCGCGGGCTACAGAGGTTCGGAATCTCTTGTAGCGTGGTACGAACGGAATAGGACACTGGTCACTGTAATGGTGCAGCTCTTATCTCAAACGCTCGGGCTATTGCACGTTCACGTTGTCTGTGGGTATAGTCCAGGTCTACAATTCTCGACATTCACTGACTACGTGCCAGGTGCCACTATCCGCTCGTCATGGGTATTATCGATATCGACGGCACGCTTTCGGCTTCGCACCGTGCATTTCATACAAGCGTTGACTGCACCGAGAATGACGTGGGATTTACCTTGGAAAATGAGCATAGTTGTGCTGATGACCGTCACGGCTGCCATGGTTCCTGCGCCTCTATGGGCAGCAGCAATGGCACCAGTACTGACCCAGCATGATGTGGAGCGCTCGGTCGAAATCCCAACATTCCAGACTTCCAATGCGTCTGCTCTCTGGGACGGCAACAAGTCTACCGCCTTCACGACTGGGGGCGATCCCCAATGGCTCGCCAGCCAAGGCATGTTCTCGCTCAACGTCAAGTACATTCGAGCCAGCTTACTCGACTCGGCGCGCTCAGCCTCCGTCCTGTCCAATGGACTAAAAACACACGCCAAACTCGACAAAACCGGTTTCGTCTACGAGGGTCGAAGTTATGGAGTAGGTGCCGGCGCAGGCGCGGGCTTTGTAGACATCCCCGACGTGAAGACCCCGAACCTCTACAAACTTTCCCAGCTTGGTCTCCGCGCAGAAGTCACCTGTTTCTACAACGACAGCATCATTGGAGGCTTTGAACCCTATGCAGCCGAGTCTAATACACTGCCCATTGGTCTGTGGCTGTCCGTCGGCGGCACTCCCGACGGATCTCTAGCCGACCTAGCACCCTTCGCAACATGGACGCCATACGATCTCATCAGCTACCTGATCTCCTACAACGAGCCAGAACGAAAGATCCAACTACAATTCATCACCGGCGCAAGCGGGACGAATATATCCGATTATCACGACTACTATCAGTTTGGCCAATTCACAAACATGCAATGCGACATCGGCTTCCAAGAGCAGATGTTCGAGGTAGCCGTGAACAACACCGGCAAGCGTATCCAATCCAAACTCGTCGGAGATGCTTCGCCAGATTGGCCCAGTTACGGCCACGAGGTCGCGAGACAAATCACAGACTACCTTCTTCTTATCCCGCTGGGCAACAGCTGCATCAACGGGTGCGAGTTCGGCGTGGCGCTGGTCGACAACATCAATCAGCTGTTCAACCAGTCCGGCACTAGGAACAACGCAACGCTGTTCACCGGCACCCAGGATTACTTCGCCTCGCTCGTGGACAACATGCTGGTAAATCTGCATCTCTACAGGCTCGTCTCTAGCTCGCCGGACCCGACTGAGGCTGCCACGGCAACGGTGACTGTGCCTGCGCTCGTTTATGGGGACAAGGTGTTTGTCTGGATTGTTGGCGTTTTAAATGCGGTTATTTTGTTTGCGTATCTCTGTGAGGTTGTGAGGACTAGGGCTTGGAGGAAGATTCCGCCGCTGGATATTATGAATGATAGCCAGGTTATGATTGCGGCTTTTGAGGGGGGCCGTTTGTTTGAGCGGTCGGAGGATAGTGATGGGGCGTCTGAGGAGAAGAAGCGGATTTCGCATGATACTGTGTTAAGGCTGCCGGATGGGGTTACGCTGTTCCCGGACAAAAGGCACTTAGGATGATGGTGGGTATTGACGGGGAAGTATCTATCGTGGTGACCAGCTTGCATAGCTTCTTGGTGTGGACTCTCTTCGCACAGCGCTCTTAGAATGTGACCTCGGCCATCAGGCGAACCCACAGCATGAGCCAAACTGAAGGGTTCGTCTTTGAAACTGCGCCCGAGAGCACATCCGCCGCCCTCGTCGTGGCATGCTTCGTTGTCCCCGGGCCCATATGCATCTAGTGGCTTCCCTTGAATCAGCATAGTTTGCTTCGTATACTGTAGCCACTTCGCCCGAGAAAGATTACCAGTGCGAATATCTCGATTGCACCAGTGACAGCAATGGTACCAGACGAATGCCACAAACGGGAAGCTTCCAGCCAACATATACGTGTGATGAGAAGCGAAGCGAGAAGAAACTCGGCGATGAAATGTCATTTCCTTTCATTGTACTAGCGGGGTCTGTGGCCGATCGCTCTTCTTCATGTATACACTCGCTGTTTTCCTTCCATCACCTAGAAACGTCCAGCTCGACGAACTGTCATTGTCTGTGATTGCGGCACTGGCGTGTTCTTCGAAAACATTATGCTTTGACAGAGACTACTGAGCAAGCACAGTCGGGTATATAAGATCAGTGGCGATCTTCGTCTATGTCTCAGCATCACACTGCTTACCGTTCTCAGCAAAACGAAAAGGTTTAGTCTCTTTTTTTTCAGCGCATATGCCATCTCGTCGGACAATTTCCATACACGATGACTTTCACACTTCCACCGAGCAAGACTTTAACCGAAGATATGATTGCAGCGCGAGCCTACATTACAAAGAACTATCGAACATGCAAATTCAACAGCGAAGGAGAATATGAAGAGATGACGTACCTCCCCAAAGAGGCAATCGACAACGTTGCTACTCATACCAATATTCACACCATGGTGAATAAGGATGGACAAATTCCACCGGATTCCAAGGGGAAGACCGTTCAGAACATCCTCCAGGACGGTAAGACATCGTTCGTTATATGTCTCATGGCCAATCTTCGTCCTCATTCTCTCCGATCGTTCATGGAGGAGGGAGTCAAGGATTCCGTGCTTCTTGATTCTGGTCCAAACATTTCACGGTCTCCGTTCAGATTTCGAGAACTTCAAGCAGAGTAAGGGTCGAGCCAACTTTCCAACACTCCGCGAAGGTGACTTTGATCTCGCTTTGCCTAGGGGAACCCAAATCCCAATTGATTGCAAGAAGGAAGCAGGAAGGGGCTCGGCCGGCAAAGTTTATGAGGCCGAAGTGGACCCTCAACACTATAACCAGGTTCGCCGTCAAGCGCATCGGGAAAACAGAGCACCCGGACCGGGAGAGAGCTTTTATCAATTCCATAGCCCAAATCCGGGAGTCTAAGCATTCACATCTTGCAAAGTGCCTTTCTGGCTTTACTTACGGTGAGGAGTACTATCTCATAAGCCCGTTCGCCGACCACGGGAATCTTGAGGAGTTCATGGAGAAGCATCCAAAGCGGGTAACAGCGAGGCCAATCGCCTAGCTTGTGGAGCAAATGTTTGGCCTAGCAGATGCTCTCCGAGTGGTGCACAACCCGCAATACAAAGACAAGAGCGAGCGAGCTGGGTACTTCCATGATATCAAGCCCCAAAACATCCTAGTCTTCGACCGTCCTAAAAAGGGCAAGGGGCCGTATGAACTCCGTCACACAGATTGGAGTTGCGCAAAGGTGAATCCAACCAGCAACGCTGATGGCAAGGCTCTTGAGAGCCACAAGAGTGCCGCGCCAGCTAATCCAAAATACAATCCTCCCGAAGCAGGAAAGGACGGCGAGGGAAAAACGTCGCGGCCGCACGATATCTGGTCTTTGGGATGCATATTCCTAGAGATGCTCGTGTGGCATTGCCAAGACTTGGATGGCTTGGAGGCCTTTCGCAACAATGTAGCCGGGGATGAGGACGACGGCGCGTTTTGGTGCAAGGAAGATGGCAAGGATCCGGAGCTTCGCACCGCCGTTAAAGATATGATGATCGAACTCAGAAAAAGCAAATATCCGCCAAAGGCCAAAGCCTTCATCTCTATCCTTCAAGGTATGCTGAAGACGGATCCCAGAGATCGATTCACTGCGGATGAGGTGGTGGAAAAGATGAGAGATTGGAAGAAGAAATGAGGAGTGGAGAGGTGGGTGTCCTTCGCGCATTGAAACCTACTCATGGCCTGCGGTCGTTTGGTAGCCATAGACTAGGGCTTTGGACTTTCAATGACACATGCGGAAGGCTGAATTGGACAAGAAACTGGCGGAATGGGAGAAAGATGGTATGGGGTAGAAACTTTGTACAACGTTTGAATCCAAACAGCACACTTCATATTGACTTTGTTTCTATGTAGCCTTGTCTTATCACTAACTTATCCTCCACCGTATATCGGAGAAGCCGCGTCCATATAGAGTTGTACCAATCCATAAAGATATGCCCTTGGGTTGGCCAACATATGTGGCGAAACAACCACGGCTACGACCCGGTGCCACCGTGACTTCCAGAATGCGTATGGCTCTGCAAAGGCAATTCTGAAAATGAAAGATCCCAGTGCTATTTTTCTGGCTTACACAGACGAAATTTAACTATATCATACTAAACTCCAGCAACTGCTTGGTGGCGGGTAGCCTCCCTATGTCGAACAAATGTGGCGACCAAATTCTCCCACAGCATGCCAAAATTGACCCATACATACCAAACAAAGAGAGTCACCATAGTAAGAGGAATTGATACTGCGAAGAACAGCCAGCAGTTTTGTGCATAAACCATTGACACGCTACCAGTCACAGTGGCGGTCTGCGAAACAAACTGCGTTGAACAGAAACTCTGCATCTGCTTTAGTGACGGCAAAGTGGCTTCTATTTGAGGTTGATACTCACTGCGACTGCTGTGCACGGCAAATAGATCAACAAAATAATGGTGAGTATCCTAACACTGGTGGACTCCCGGCTGCTCTTCTCTGCTAAGTCTCGCATGACTGTATTCTCCTCCTGCGCTTGCTTTTGCAGCTCCTTTAGTGCCATCATTTGCTTGTTGAGGTTATATGCTGTTTGACGCTCTATGAGGGACGATATCTGCATCTCTTTAGTGTATATCAAATTGTAAGAGGAATTGTAAGAACCAACGTTCTGGTGCTTTTCACTTTCGAGAGTAGAGCTTTCGCACTCTTCCTCAAGTACTCCACCTCCCTCGAAACACCTTCTAGACCCTCCAGGGTCTCTTTGTTGTCTATTGGTGGTTGGCTTGCTTCCTTGGAGCGAACGAAATGTTCACGAATTTGAGTGAGGGCTGCTATTGTATCCGATGTCGCGTCGAGACATATCAACACATTGTTTATGTGATTGCCAAGCCTGGTGAGGCGCTGATAGTCTTCGACATCCATTGACAAAAGCTTATCGGGGTCGCCCTCGTCGCCCATCATAACTGCGACAGCGTTCCTCGTCTTCGCACATGTTAGTAAGACAAGAACTCGAGGTGATGCCAGGTGATAGAACAAAGTTCGACGTGACGAGGTGAAGGTCCCATGCCACGATACTTCCATGAAAGGCTGAGGCAAGGTGATTGAATGGGACTTACCAAAACTGTCACCTCCGCCAACAAATCGAGGAGATAGGGTCTCCAAGAAGCCACCGCAGTGGTGAGAAACAACATATGAAGCTCGAAGGGGTCCATTTCTTCAATGGAATCATGATGTTGTGCGTGGTCATCCACGATGTTTTCCGTTCTCTGCGAGAGGCCCACGAATACCCAGGTGGAATGGAATCTCAGTGAGGCTATATGCTTATTGTATATGGCATATTGGCGTAACGGCCATGGTGACCTACCCCCACGATTGGTATACTCGACAAATCGGACGATGTAGGCACATTCTAGAAGCATCATCATCATAGGTCAAGTGATCCGAAGGAAGAACAGCTTACCGAAGGCTTCGAAATTGTCTTCGACGCACCGGTACTTGAGTGATGGGGGTCCTACTTCACCCTCACTGGCCTTGAATCTGAAACTCACTATCAGTTCCAACAACTTTGGAAAAACTTGCAGCCTGTCAACCAGGTGTCCGAAGACTTCTTCTGTGATAAGAACTCGGCTCCAGGAATTCGTTTGGCGCAGATAGCTATACAGTTAGACATTTTCCGGTGAAGCCGAACAGGTTTCGTACAATACGCGAAAATCTTCGTGAGTATCCTATCAAATCTGTCAGACGATCTAAAAGTTTAATGAAATTTGTCTCGGCACTTACCTCACAGAATTGTCCAAGCTTTGAAGAATCCAACTCGATGACTGCTAATCTGGCCTCTATCAGCGACCGAGACGCCCACCGTGGGCTTACTCCATTCAAGGGTGTTGCTGCTGCCGAGAATCCTATCCCACCTTCGTGCCTCGGTTCTTCTCGTGGGTCTTGTGCGTCACACGTTGCGTCCAGAGAAGAGCTTACGAGAGCAACGGCGGTAAACACTGGTGTTGATGAACTCTCGACTCCTTCGCGCATTATCCTGCCATATTGGCTGAGATCAGCCAATGATGTCTTTGTATGGACTTCGATCCTGCCAGCCTTCGATTTTGGCTCGAATATGTGTGGCGTGCTTCGTTGGTAGTACTCGCACGCAGGTGGACTGCAGCTATACGAGAGCTTATGCCGATACAAGGACGACATTGGAAGGACTCTTCGAGTGAGTGAATAAGGTAGGTCAAAGAATCAAGCAGCGGGAGGGACCTCGATTGACAGCGCAAAGGACGATGCGGGTCTATGAAGCTAGGAAGGCTGTGCTCGGTCGCACAAACTACCTAGGCAGACCGGAAAGCTGGCATGCAGTTAGCCGCGTCGAGTTACACGACTTAAGTGATCGTGCAATCATACCCGAGCATCAAGCCAATGAAACGTCTCACCCCTTCCTGTCATGCATTCACCCGGAGGAAATATGTACACTTTCCGTTCAGATGATACTTTGTGACCTAGAATACATGCTGTGGCTCGGCAATGCGTATCCAGCATACCATATATGTGAGTAACCCCCGCACGCTGCGATTCTGCATGCTGTACGGCACTTACGCATACTTTGTATACAATGTCTTCTGCTCCCCCCGCCTCTCCTACCATGAAAATGCAAACGTACGAAGACGGAGAACGCTACTACGACAAGAAGAAATTAGAAGAACTTTGCACCCGCGAATTTGGTCCAAAGGCTGAGGTTGGGTGGAGAATCCAAGTTTGTCTCCATTTCTGATATGGGGGTTATAAATGGGTTACTAAGAATAGCCAGGTCAGAGGGGACATATGGACGATCAAAGCACCTCGTTTGCTCACAGAGGTACGTCAGTCGCATTCAAGGCCCTTCGCGCAGCCGCTCATACGTGGGGTACAGGAAGAGCTTTCGTCCTGCTGGAAATGAAGCCTCTGGTTCAGGTTATGGCCTGGGCAATGCTCCTCGGAGTTTCTGTGGAGAAGGCTACCGTTTTCTATTACGTTCGGTCAGCGATCGGAAACATTGTGGGTTGGTAATAGCTCTCGCACGCAGAAAAGATCGGTGGCGATGAAGATCGGTATACCTTGGGAGCTCCGTACTATGCTTGAATATAGCCAACCGACCTTGTGCTAAATCTTATTCATCAAATTCGTGATACTTGTTCTTCAGATTTTTCAAGTGATATGCAGTCGTTCCGGGTGTGGGGAAATGTCTATGATAGACGGTAATGGCACCTGAGGACCGATGACAGGCCGTGTACGATATATCTGGGTAAACGCACTTCAGTAAGGCAGAATAGAGCAAATCTACTGAAACATGGAATAAAAATAGGGGGGGGGGGGGAAAACTTGAATATAAACCAATAAAAAGCCGTATATAAAATAGCAATGTTAAATCCCCAAAAGGAAAATTTCCCCCAAAAACAAAAAAGAATATTTAAGA
>JAFHBV010000163.1:0-74108 GCA_019022785.1 Pseudomonodictys pantanalensis
CCCACCCCCCCCCCCCCCCCACCCGCCCCCCCCCCCCCCCCGCCCCCCCGGCCCCCCCCCCCCCCCCCCCGGGCGCGGGCCGCCGCAATAATGGCGAACTAGATGCGGGGAGGAAGAGGGTAGGTGCTGGAGGTATGGCAAGTGTTATGGCGGAGAGGGTGGTGAGCGGTGCGGCCGCGGCGGTGGAAGTCGGAGCTGTGAAGCTGAGTGTATTCAAGTGCAGTTTCCAAGTTGCTATAGAGTATTGAACCGTAAATGACTTCAAGAACAGGTTTTTCAGCGCATGGATAGCGCCAACTCCATCTCCTTTCCAATCCCACAATCAGCTCGAAACCCTCCGTCCGGGCCACTATGTTTCCCTCACAATGCACCTACAAACCTCCCCAACCATCTACCAACGCCCCCCTCAAACTGCCCATACCATCCCGGACCCTCCCTCGTACTCCCACTAGCTTCCTCCGAACGATACATTTCTCCCCTGTCTCTGCAAAGAGACCCACATATCGCCGCACACTCGTCGCAATATGGATGCTCGAACGCCTGGCATCTAGACTGCGGCCGATGAAGTCGCGCGGGTTGAGGGGGTTGGAGGAAGAGCAGAGATGGCATGTCCAGGCGAGGGAGAGAGTTTGTGGCATCTTACTCATAGAATGTGGAGATAGCTGGTACCTAGCGGATTGTAGTACTTGAAATAAGAGTAACGGGGACGTACCAAGAGGGAGAGGCTGTGGGGGAAATGGTCGGTTACAGTTCTTCGCTGTGTTGTTGTTTATGTATTCAAGACTCGGTATTCACGCTCTGGGATTGTGACAAGGGGAACCGACTCGCCGTTGGCAATTCACGCTCTGAAATGTGAGAAGGAGTGACAACTAGGACCGACTTGTCGCTGGCATTCGCATGTGACCGGTTACGTGCTGTGTAGGTGAAGTGATTGGCACTGAGTGGCGTTGTGTGACCGACGAACAAATAAGAATAGATACATGGCATTCAGGAAGGCGAAGTAATGTTCTCTAGCGATGCTACGTAGGACTGGCGTCTTCTAGGGTCCATGCCTCACCTTTCGCTGCACTTCGAAAGAATCATACAGTTACCAATACTCCATATGGACCCGTAAAAACACCAATCTGATCGTTCAGCAGCCCAATGTTCATGGCTCCGACTTCCTGAGTCAAAATCCTATAAAGTATCGCGTGAGAGAGCGGGTTCGGGCCTAGTTCATCAGGCGGGAAATCAGCGTTTGGCTGTTGAACAAAGGTCATAAAACTGAGAAGAGCCTCGTAGATCAATAAACGGACGTCCCAGTGGTCTATTTCGATGTCAAATGTGACATTCCCAGCCTGGTTATAATTCCGCAGCTGAACGCGCGGAGGGTGGGCATCTGGATTTGGTCCCATCCCAATGAAGCGCCATTGCGC
This sequence comes from Pseudomonodictys pantanalensis, assembly GCA_019022785.1. NCBI lineage: Eukaryota > Fungi > Ascomycota > Dothideomycetes > Pleosporales > Parabambusicolaceae > Pseudomonodictys > Pseudomonodictys pantanalensis. The sequence goes on from JAFHBV010000163.1 coordinate 1,416, forward strand.
ATGAGCGAAGGCATTGCGAATCATGCTCGAGAGCCAGAAGTTGTTCGGCTGTGCAGGAGGATTCCAAGTTTTCTGCGTCGCTGAAGGAAACTTCTCCGAAAACTTCTGCCAGTCCGACAGGCCACGCAATCCAAAGGTACCGTCCAGGTTGCTCTTCGAGCCGGCAGTCCTCTTGTAACGCTCGAAGATGAACCCGAAGCACGTCGTCCCTAAGCAAGCAATCGCGCTGAACTCCAGAGATCGTTCAATGGGGGTTTTGACATCGGTGCGGGCGCTAGTATTGGCGCGACCCGTGCTCGGCATGCGACCTTCATATGAGCCGTCGGGCGCAGCAGGGAGTTCAATATAATCGTCGTCATCTAGGGAGGGGGTTATTTCGTCGAGGGCTGAGTGATATCGCTCGATAAATTGGCTCTGGAATTGGACCGCCGCACTGCGGACGTCCCTCTCCATATTCCAAGCGGATTTCAAGTCTAGACGCTGACGGTTGCGAGTATGGGATGAGAAGCTCATGGTAGACATGAAAAAGGCACCTAGGGCAGGGGCAAATTCCTCGTCACATTCGGTCGGGGTCCAGCCGGTGAAGGGAGCGGCTGCCATGTTTGATGATGAGCTTGACGAAATTGAGGGTTGGGAAAGAGTGTAGTCAATTTGCGCAATCACTTAAACAAACTCTATGAAATTTCATAGGGGAGCTCGGGACAGTCTTATGTCCTCTTAACAGGCTATCGACTAGATGTAGCCTTGGTTGGCTTGTATTAGTGGAAGCAGTCAGAAATCATGCCATAGAGCTACGCCTAGCAAGCTGCCACTCAATTGCAACCCCCAGCTGAAATGCAGAAGCTCGAGTCATCCAGCGAATCACCCCTTTGAGGCCGACGGCAAGGCGTAACGCAGGTGATCATTTTGAACACCGGTGACGGTACCTCGAGATAGAATTCGCCGGAGTTGGTAAAGTGCGTGATAGATCATCCAATCAGATTCTTAGTGTTATTGTGTGGCGTAGGGCTCGGAATGACCTATGAGGGAATACCGTCGCTTCAGGCATTCAACAAGATACAGAGCTCTGCCTCTCAAAAATCTACCACCAAGTAATCGATGCACCCAGACGTTTCTCTTCCCCGCTGACTGCTAATTCACCTCATCTATCCTCACTGCTTCCTCCTATCACCAATAAGCTAGTGAGTGATACGTTCCATCTGGATACAAAAGGCCCATCCGATTCAGGCGAAACCTATCATGCGCACGCTCACACGCCTCGCAGCGCTGATGCTCCGCAATCGCCGCATATGCGAATCATTTCGCGGGTTAAGGAGAGTTGGCCCCGTTGGCATACGTGGCAGGTCCAGGGTCCGCGGCCCCAGGGGAAGTCGTGCGCCATGTTTGGTGGGGCATGTTGGAAGTTTCGGGGTCGGAATGTGTTGTGTGTTTTGTGGTGAATGTATTGGAAGCTCTATGAGTGTATACAAAGGGGTTGGGAGGTTGGTGGAAGGTGCAGAAGATATATGCCGTTGTTGTGGGATGTAGTGGAGTGTTGTGGGGAACGAAAGGGAGATGGCGGATTATATACTCGAGTCAGGAGTTTATCGGATCTGGAGACTTGACCCGGGAATGGAGGCGCGTGTGAAGGGGAGGCGTAGGTGATGGAGATTGCGTTGTGGATTCAGGGTGTGGGGCGGGCTTCACGTAATTGACTGATCATTGACAGTGGAAAGACTACGAGGTAAGCAGAAACTCGACCATGACTTAGCGAAGCACTTCACGAAAAATTTAATGCGTTGGGACACAATACAGCTGAGTTGACGACTTCTTCGATGAACATGGTCCACTGAGTGATGCATAGAACCTTGAACTGTCCTCTATTTCCAGCTAAGCTACTCTCATCTGCATGATTTCCCGATCCCGTCCTCAGCCATCAATCGCCGTTCGCATACATGCTCCTCCCACACCATATCCTTTTGACCGTCTGTCTACTTACAATCTCCACACCAAGGATGCCGACATTCTACATTGCGACACACAGCCGGTTCGTCACTCTCTTGAGGCGCATTTGGTGAGCCACACTTGTGGCACCTCCACGGCCTTGACTTGGCGATCATGTTCTGCGTATACTGAGCGTGACTGATAGGCTTGGGGTCTTCGGCTTCTTCAGTGATATCTGTAAGATATTCTGAAAGTGTGCGAGAGGTGGAGGAAGAGTAGTGACGGAGAGGGTAGAAGTTGTGATATGCTGGCATGGATTGTTGATTTGTATGACTGTGTGCTTTAGAGGTGATGGGGTAGGGCGATGTCGTGAGTTGCATGAAGAGAAGGCCAATGGAGAGGAAGGGGGCCTTTATAGGTATATGTATATGTTGGGCAGGTGAAGTTCATAAACAGGGGAGATAGTAAGACGTGTGTATTCACAATGTCGCAAACTGACCCCATTATTTCACACTGTAGTGTTCGTAGCGCAGATCACTGTGTGTTCCAGTGACCCTCAGGTATGCCGTTCTGGTTGAGGAAACTCGCGGTGCTTCTTGCTTACTAATAGGCCTTGTAGACAAGACAGCTTAATTGATTGAACATGCTCTACTTGAAATCGAGGTCTCTAAGAAATGCTTCATGTCTACTTTCATCAAGGGACAGCACTTTTGCAAACGATACCCCGCGAAATGAACACGGCCATGTCAACCTTGACTCAAATAGGTGTGCGCGCTTCGATTTGCGATGTATAGACATGGCACGTTGATGTCCCTATTGGATCGGAACTCGGTCCGCCCCAACCGCATCAAGCGCGTGTAGCAGGAGCCAGTGAAACTGTGAAAGATGATTTATGTACGTCTTCCGGAATGCTCACTAGCAGGCAGACACATTCATTGAGGCCGCTACCCTCGGTTCGGACTGATCGCATTTATAAGGTGCCTCTTGGTTGAGCAGCAGACCTTTTAAGCGGACTTGGGCCTTGGGCTTTGGGATTGGTCGATGATGCTGCGCCCCAACAGCTGCAACTCGCTTGAGGAATGGCGCCCTATAGGAAGTCAATGGTGCAATCCTGCTGCACGCCGCGAACTCGATGCTGCATGGAAATTTGCAATCATGGGCTGTGAATACGTCTCGCAAAGTACTGGGGTCATGGGGTCTTTCAGCTGGAGGTATAAATGTGCGTACACGTCCGCGATGAGCTTGGTACGATTTCGCGTCACTTTCGTGTTGTCATCTCGCTTCCCAGTAGCACTGCAGATCGGATTTTACATATTACAATGGTAAGCCAATATCTCCAGAGCCTGTTATGGACATGACTAATCAAATACAAGGCTGAAATTCTTGGGGCCATCTCGGCCGGTTCCAATCTCTTCCAGAATGCTCTTGCGGTGGTCAAGTGCCTACGTGAGACACAACGGCGGCTAAAAGAGCTTGATCTACTGTTGAAACGTCATGAAGATGAGCTAGACAGTATTGAAACTATCTTGCAGCAACTTGACAATGAAGATAATTCAGACTTCCACTCTGATGGTCTTGCTGCCCAGCTGGTTCGGCTGCAGAAACTCCAACAGAAGTTAGCTGCATTTCTCGAAAAATTGGACCCCGGTTCGACACCAAAGATCAACCAGTTTGCACGTCAGCTTCTAGTAGGGGCTGACAACGAGAGAAAATTGAGCGGCCTTATGGACGAACTCGCACAGATCAAAACTTCGATGATCCTGTGCATTCAAATGGCCATCGTGGGAGTGACGCGCGAAAGCAACAAGCAAGTTTTGGTCGATGCCGTGAAGATCGAGCGCATTGATTCGAACTTGCGAAAGCATCTTGCACAATTGAAGATCTACAAGGGGCTTCGCATTGCGCAGTTGATCAGAGGCCGACCTCCATCGGGTGAGTTCTCCAGCATCCTTCCGAGCGATGCGTCGTTAATCAACACAGCCGATGGCAAAGTCTCCATCACAGAGGCTGACCTCCAATCTCTCTACTCTGAGAGCGACGTTTCAGACAGCGCCTCCGACACACTGGCCGAGTCCGATGATCATTCTGAGACAGATGAACCGATGGGTAAGGTGCCTATCCAGCTCGAGCGCATAGTCATCGACAACGAATCGAAAGATGAGTCCTGTCAGGTCAACTGTCCTGTGGGTACCGATACAAGTACGCACATAACGCGACTGGTGATCCAAGGCAATACCTCAAAGAACAGGTCGGCACAGTTCAATCATCCCATATCTATTGAAGCAATGATGGCGGTGATGGGAGCGCATGGAAACAATATGAAGGCTGCGTCTGCGCCCCAAGCGAGGAGGAAGAAACGGCGAGACAGCGCAGAAGAGGATGAAGACGATGGCGCCTCAGTGAGGAGAAGCGATGCCACTCGACGTGGGAGTGGACGGAAAAACATGTTCTCGTTGGGAAGGAAGTCGGGAGCGCGCGTTCTTTCTTAGTAATCGAGAGCGTGTGGGTTGCATACAAATGTTGTCGAAGTTCAAAACCAAGGTGGGGAACACCAATAAGCCGCCGAAGAAGTCAACGTTGGGCTTTCAATGCGGTAGTTCTTCTACGTATAGAATTCTTCAGTCTCTCATCGGGTGCTCGATGGCTATCGTGCATACATGTACGAAATCGACAGAATTTGTCAGCTCCAAGTAAGCTCGGTTGCGAGAGGGTCGTAAATCCTGTCTTGGATCAGCCCTGTGCCTTGGCCAGTACAAGCTACAGCGCAACGTCCACTCACAAGCACGGTCGGACTGCGGGAAGTGATCGCCTAGGCTGCTCGTCCCTCACGCATAAGCAGCGCATTATTGCACCAATCACGCTCGCAGGAACGGAGAAGGACGACGAGGAGGGGCAGCGCCAAGCGAGAACATCCTGATCTGTGCAGACGGTCATTCGACAATTAGCAGGAACTCTCCACTCATAAGCTGTCACCAAGCGAGCTTGCATAATTGTTCGCAGATCGGTGAACCGCCCATGACCGCACGAGTGGCCAACCAATGACGGCATTCATTGAGACATTGCAAATTTTGAGAGCTGAATTGATTCCGCCTAGAAATTTGCCTAGTGTACACGTCACCCCCAGCGCCCGCGCTGGGATGCGTTGCGCTGAAACCCCTCATCGCGTATCATCGGTCCAAGTCAACTGAGGGAAAGGTCGGTGACTGCTGTCCCCAGAAGCATGTCGAAAGGACTGTCTTTCACGACATGAAAACGTCGTGCAATGGTCTTGGTGCTACCAGGCATGGAGAACGAAAGGGCCACGAAGTGGCCAGTCGAGTAGAAACGCTTCGCACCCCACGCGATGGTGCTCACTGTCTCAGTGTCGAAGTGCACACTGAGGCCTAAACGAATGACGATATCAAGCGAAATAAAACTGTCTTCAATACTTCGAGGGCAATAGACATAGAAGTGTTCAGGCTGCTTAGTCGACTTGGAGAGAACTGTTATCTTCCGTCTTTCGTTTCGTAGTGTCGAAATCTCAGTTGACCCAACCTAACACAATGTCAGTGGTATGGCCTCGATTTGAGAGTGTCGACTTACAGTATTGATGAGCCTGAAACGATTCACCGGGCTTGAGAGATTTGGCTTCCCACGGACGGCAGCCGACAATGAAGGGGCTACTCTTGTGCCTGCAACGGTCCTCACAATCTCGCAATTACAGGGAATGATGAGATATTTACTAACAAATTGTCAGAAGTGCTCTTGTCGTGATGGAAGTGATACTCGCAAGTTGAGGTTGTTTATCTTATCCGTTACATGTCCGTTGATTTGCAGTGCACTGTCGCGGGCTCCGTTTCCAATGACAGCCGATAGTTGTGTCACTTGTTTGGCGTCTGTAAGACAACCGAGAGCAGATGATCCAGCTCTGCCGGCGAGGAAATGACTAGAAAGACTGAGGTCGCTTCTCGTAACAGTCGTCATAGGCGGAATTGATGCTATCGAATGCGTGGAGAGCGGATGAAAGGAACCATCGAGCTGCATGGCTTATCGATTTGGTCTTGTAGATGCTGGCTGCGACGCTGCGCCCCAAAGCACAAGGCAGCACTGTCGCACAAATCTGGGGAGACCTCATGGCCCTATCAGTGGTTTCATGGTTTCATGTTTGTTTTTGATAGCTCCGGTTACGGTTAGCTTCGTTGCGGGGTCGCTACTGGTCAATCAAGGGGGGCATAGCGTCTTACAAGCACCCCTGACATACTTGTGCGAGCTGGTCATGCTCAAGCTCCAATCTGCCCCACTCCCTAAAGGTTCCGTTCTCTGCCTTGCGACAGGGCTCATGCAAACCCTCTGACGTACGGACACACGTACGACCCACATTGCATTTACATGAACCGACTCTTTACCGCACCTTCCGCCTCCCGGCTCGTTCATCCGCCATGGCCTCAGTTAGATGTCGCATTGGCTAGGCGCCCATACTAGCGCTACACGGCGCCGAGAGCGCGCGGCAGTTCCTGCTACACAAGGCTGATTACGACCAAATTGTCTCAATTGCGCACGATGGAGGATCGCCTCACCATGGCAAATAAACTCATTGAGCATTATCGTCCGAAGGCTCTGGAACTTCTGATGACCTATCTTCAAGACCCGGCTGTTCGCACAGATGCGCAGGAGTACATGTGGAAACAACCTCCATCTCCTGCAAAAGTCGACTCGGTCTTCGAGCGACAACCAAAATCATCACGAAATCAACCACACCATACCGAATCCTCTCCTTATGAAAGACCCACCCGGCAGGGCTTTCCAACTACAAGGCACGGTCTGCCTACCCCCTCCAATAGCGCAGCCTCCGTCAAGTCGCACCCTTCTCACACCTCCAGTCTGGCTGCGGGCCTGGAGAGAATCACCCTGTTGTCCAGCGGCGACGATCAGCCTGTTTTTGCCAAGACGGCACCGGTGAGACATAATCTCATCGGAGACACAGTGGTATTCGATCGGGGCTTTGGGGAAAATACATTTGACATGGAGGAGACGGTGGCTGTGCCATTTCCATCTGGCGGCCAGAGGTGGGAGAAGTCAAACACCGCCGTGAGGCTGACATGGAGCCGTCGCAAGGAGGCCAAAAGCAACATAAATGTGTTTCACATCGTGCCCGCCAAGTGGCTCGAAAGTGATGTGATCATGGCCTCTGATGAAGATGACGAACACCAATTCCCTTCAGGTTAGTCTAGCAGAGCCTCTCGCTCTGCTACCCATTCCCGGTGATATTGGCTCAACTAAATATATGATGATAGAAATCGTAGAGGCACGCCCACGGCCGACACACTATCCTCGAAGAGGCTTCGTTGCGATGGAAGAGCTGAACCCTGTGGATCTTCCTCGCGCGCCTATGCCACCATCACACCCTTACCCCGAGACATTAGATCGCTTGCAATCCTTCCGTGACAATACCATGAGGCATGCCACCGGCCCGACTGGCCCGGCCACACATCCAAAGCCTACCGACCACGCACGACCGTCACAAACAACCACACCTCATGAAGCCCAAGGGCAATCAAGCGGCCAGATCCATCTGGGCGGCTCATGGGGCAAGACACCAATCAAGTTCTCGTTTGATCCAGATGCCTCTGGAGAGGCTTTCTACCAAGCCTTTTACCAGTGGGCAGTACGGCGAAATCGTGAGAGCGAACTGGATGCGCAGCGGCATAGAATGGTTCTATGGCTCGGTGCAAACAAAAATACTCCCATTGATGAAGCATACGAGGTGTGTTTGGAGCAAAGCGAGCTGGAGGAGCTCTGGGAAGCTACTGTCGATTGGATACAAGACAACAAGAATGCAAAGGCCCCACATCTCTATATGAGGGTTGAAGATCCGGGATGATGACCTGCCTCAGATTACGCTAATCATTCGATCTTTCTCGGGGCCGAACCCGCGCTGGCTCTACGCGGAGTCCAATTCTCACGCACATTGGGGATGTTGGTCAGAGTCTCAACAAGCCTTCCCTTCTGAGTCTAGTTGCCGCACGAATCCGGCCGTGTTCACTCCATTAATACACCTCAAGCTGAGCTTCGCACCTCTCAGCTCACATCCGCCACACCATGTTGTCATCATCAACATCGCCGCGCTGTTTACCTCCAGGCAAAATCGATGTTCACCAACCAACTTCGACTTCCAACTGTGTCCATCGATCGGCCTACATCGCTGATCTTCGCTTCCACACGACATATAATGATCAACGACGATCAAAGTGCACACTCCTATAAGCTCGACAAAGGGCATTGATAACGGGTAGAGAGAACTTAGTACCTATATCGCTGCCCTGCATCAATGCTTTCTGCAGGGTATTTGCATGTTCCGAGAAGCACATTGACGAATCGAGGATTACCAGCGAGATACGCGCCGAATGCAGCACTTTATGATCCTGAAGGGTGAGTCATGGAGGAAGGTAGACTCGAAGGACAGATGGAAATGTATGAGGTGTCTCCAGAAGTTATGGACATCAAATAAGTTCAGTAGGGTGAAGATTAAATTGAAGTAATCAGGGTAGAATTCATGACTGATATGTATATCACATGTCACAGTAACGGCTTATATATTCGAGGAACAATCATACATTGCCGTATCTTAACAATCTACCCATCGCCGTGGCTCGCTTTCACCCCCAGTTTCTCCTGCTTGACACGCCGAGATTTTGATAGCGTGGTTTCTGGGCTGCGACCAGCGCAGCCTTATTAGCTTACAAGATGACCTGATCACACCGTGGCTCATACACATGTCCACAAGCACACGTATGAACGCCATGTTGAGCGTGATCACCCACATAATTTGAACGACCACACTGGCAGCAATGCCAGGTGCAAGTCGGTGGAGGATTGATGTTCAATTTGAGTGTTTGAGGGACTTGGACGGCCATTGCAGATATTCTGTTTTTGGGTATTGGTTCAATCGCGTCGTTGCAGTGGTCTGTTGGGAAATTGAGCTTATCAGTCTGTCTTTGCAAGTCGAGGGTGGATACTTGATGTTGCAGTATGGAAATGTGTTGGTGTATGTAGCGCTTTTATACGTATATGGGGAGTTGGATGTGTGAAGACGCTGTTAAAAGTTGGTTCGAGTGCGTCAATGAGTCCACGATGATGATGGTGCTTGAAGGGACAGTGATGTTGACGCAGGGCTTTTTTTTGGGATGGACGTGTCATTGATGTTTGAAATTCAAGGAGAAAAGTCATATCCAAGCTTGGATTGACGTATTTCGGGGTGAAGAATGTCCCGGATCACAGGGTCAGGTCAAATGTGAACTTGCACATTGGCCAAGGCTGCGGTACGACCGCGATGGAATTTTAGGCTCGTGTTCGAAACAACAAAGCACAGCAACACGGGCATAGGAATCAAGGACATTGGGCACGCGGAGTGCTTGCAACAACCGTGTAGCGACATCATGTCAGTCACAGTTTGGCTGAGAGCTGTACCATTCGCTGGACAACGTCGATGTTGCAACAACACTCCACTTTCGCCACACATTGCAAAATCAACAAACGCGAAAAAGACGCGAACCGGAGTCCAACGCGTCAACATCACAACAAAGCTTCTTCCTCAAGTGCCGGCACCAGCCAAGCAGCTCAATGAAAAAGTAAAGTGGTCGCGACAGCCCGAGATAGTGCAATACGAGCGTCACTGTGACTAGCCTAAGAGACTGATCAGTATGGAGAAAAATAGGTTGAGAAGGGCCCCCCCAACGCCCAACTCTGTGGCTACCACCGCACCAGAGTCACTGGAAGTGCTACCCCAGGTACAAGACCTCCTGCCTCTGTCGACTCCAAAGGAGATGCGGGGTGCGAGGAGACCACCATCCCAGGCGGTGGCTTTACGCACATTGGCCACCACATCGCGCACGCGAGGCAAGCCATCAGCGTCTTGGAAACCCTCTCTTGCGACCAAGTCCGAAGACCGGAGAGTGAGAATCGGTGGGTAGCGCGCAACTTCGACGCCGCTCCAGAGACTGGGGCGGAGGGCGGCTGGGTATCGCTCGACCGAAAGGGAGACGATGGGATGTGAGGGTGGTACTCGAAGGCGTCCTGTAGGGGTGTTCCTGAAGAACCCCGGGGGACTATACCAAGTGCAGGCATGCTTTGTAGCCTCCATGACATACAAGGTCACTGCTGGGGTGTGCCGCTGAGCCCCCTACAGCGGCCAGCGGTTTGACGCGCTGCTGGTGACCTCAAGTCCTTGAAGCAGCCCCATCATCGCTTGCTTCGGCGTGGCTACCATCCAAGCAGTCCCTGCTACGTGCAATGGGAGGTCGCACTTGACAGATTATTCCGCTGCAACTCGCCGTCTTAATATCCCCTGCCCGTGAGGGCTTCTGGGGTGCGGGTCTTTATTGCGTTGTAGCCTCCGCGAGAAAGAGTCCTGTGTGTAGTCAGTGTTGGCTGGCAAATGGGGGGGCGGGGGACTTACTTGTCAGAGTGTGGTGTTTTGGAGATGGAGGAGAGGGCGCGGGCGACTCTTTTTATGCCCGTGCCAAGCGTGCGAGCTCGCTTACCACTTTTTGTCACATGATTGTGCTTTGGCCATGTCGAAGGTAATGGATTGGGAGCGATAAGCACTATTGCAAGCCCTCTCATTGGCCGATAAGGGCACAGCAAGACGAGATACGCCATGGGATGATGGTGAAATGGTGAGGGTGAGGATGGCAAGACGGAGGATGAGGAAATTGGAGGGTGAGGGTGAGAGATATTGGAAACGTCTCAACCTTGGAGCCTCTAGCATAAGACAAGATCCTCCAGGTGAGGCTCTGGGACTTTGGTGAGGTCTTAGAAGGAGTGGTGTGAGTTGAAGCTGTTGTTTTGGTTTAGGGCTCGCGTGCAGGCTCACCCAGAGAGCCATCAGAGGGCGACAGTGGGCTGGAGAACGGCAAAGAGGATTGTGAGTCGCACATGAAGCTCCATGGCGAGATACCAATTCAATAGCATGCATGTATTAAGTAGCAATTGAGCTTCCAGTTTGGCCTGTATGACTGTAGACAATGGGCGAAACGCTGCGCTGCGTGAGGGCGTTCAGTCGCCCAACAGGAACTCGGCTGGCCTGAATGCGATCGAGGCTTGACTCACGAATCATTATACGCACCAGCACCATATGCATTCTGTGATCTTGAGTGACACTTTAACTGAGTCGTTCGTCGCACACGTAGCACACGTATGAGACGCAGGTGTTGACGCGTTCACTCCCCTGCACCCCAATCAGGCACGGACAACAGCAACATTGATATCCATCCTACACATGAGACCGCGAATACTCGCATCCAAATATGAGAAGCAGATGTCTTGATATCAGCTCCATGAATCCTGGTGCCAGCGACGCAGAACTTCCGGCAAACAGTTCCGGGGTCCCGCCAGCAGAGTGAAAGCCGCGTCCACCGCGGTTCCACGACTGACATGTCTCGACCCTCAATCCTGTACCGAGAAACCCTCCAAACCCTACAATCAATTCTCAAGCTCAACGCAGCAGCGGAAGCGGATTCCCAACCCACTCATATTGCTCTCTCGTCCACTGACGTTCACAGATTGCGCTCTCCACCGCTCGTTGCCTCTCCACGTCTTCCACCACAGAAGCCTCAGCTATGTCCAAGGCGACATCAAGGTCACGGATCGGGCTCACAGTAGCGACAATACCAACCGAACGAAGACACCGGGCGTACAGGACCGTCGACAGCAGCATACTCGGCACCCACACCTGATCGAGCGCAGCGTGGAGCCGGCAGCCTCTGCACGCCGCCATGCAAATACATACCTGCCGTACCATCCCTACCTTTACTACCACACTCAAGCCTTCGTTCACCTCCCTGTTTCACGCCGCGACTGTCTCGAAACCCAAGGGTACCGAAAACACACGCGTCAAGTTCCGTCCTCGCGGGGCTTGAACGGCGAGGAGAACGCGATCCACATCTCACAGAGCTGGGCACCATTTGGGCTTGGGAGGAAGGATCAATTGAGGATTGGAAGTACTGCAAACAATAGAAGCAAGATCGTTACAAGTCATACCCACAACGCCAAAACCATAACCAAGCTAGACTCCATAAAATCACTAACTGTCGCTCAGATCCACCTCAGAAATTCCTCTCTATCGAGTCATTCGCCGCCCGAGTCATCACAATTTGTCCGCAGAACAACGTCGCCTTCCTTCTCTTCGATTACCGCGTCTCCTTCGTTCCTCATCGTCTCCATTACCTTCCCTTTCTCTCGTCCGGAATCGTCCACGTCTATGCCCTCGTCTGCGTCCTCGATGATACCCCCGCCACTGGGCCCCGCTGTGTTGTCCAAGTCTTGTTCTATACCGTGATGCGCGTGGAGACTGACAAGGAATATTTGATCCTGCCGCTCCACCCGTATGCCAGGATCATCGAAGAGACGCTTTTCGTGCGCATCAATGAGGACAGCAAGCTTGTCCCAGTCTGGTGCGTTCGCAATCGGCCATTGGTGAGCCCATGGCTTGGTGTCCTGCTTGAGCAGATTGCGTATTGTCCAGTCATATCGCCAGCCTGACGCGTCATGGGAATCTTGCTCATGCCTCTTCCAGTCCAGTTTCGTCTCGAACATCTTCTTGCTGTCGGAAGGAGGGCAGAAAACGCAGAGACGAGGTGGCGGGGTCGGCTTCGGGGACGAGTTTGTCGATGCGGAGCCTATCGATGCCAGATATTGTCTAGCGAGGGAAGACTTGCCGCAGCCTGCGGACCCTTTAATGTACCACAGTTGGACTTCAGGGGTATGACTGCCGCTGCTCAGGTCGCGTATGCTGCCGTCGACGAACTCAAGCGATTGATTTGGGCGAGTGTGACGGTCACGATCGAAGAAGATCGGTGCTGCTGACGTTGCTCGGTTGACCTCCCACGAGCACATGACACTTTGGAGATTGAGAACTTGCGACTTCATGATCTCCCCGTGGGCCAAGTCACTAAGACGAATTCGAGCCTTCAGTTCCTCCGACTCGGCGAAACTCGATCGTCTCACCGCCCGCTTCTGGATTATCCTGTTGAGCTCCTCCCACTCGCTGATCTCATCTCGTTCCTGATTCGAAGGTGATATTCTGTTCGTAGTCCGGGAGAACTTCCGCAGATCTTGCAAAGCAGACAACGATGACAAGTGGTCTCCGGACGTCCGTGCTTTCTTGTTGCTAACGACGTCGGATAAAGGGAGCGTTGCAGCCTGGCGCGCTTCGCCGTCATTTCGCCCTCTAAGAATAACCTGAAATTTTCGCACCATCTCATCAAAGCGCCGCGACCGTGAATCCGTGGGGAGTGTTGGTATGATGGGTGTATTTCGAAGCGAAGTATATGACGGGGATGAGCTGGGCGTTGGCGACAGGGCATCGGCGGACGGGGATTCTGGCTTTTTTGTAGGTCGGCGCTTAGAATAGCAAATACCAGTCCCGAAGTCTGCCCGAATTGGCTCTTCATACCGTGAATAGGACCGTACAGCGACGTCAGTCGCACGCCTGGGTGTGTTGACCTCGCGAAACCGCTCCATCATCTCCCGACCAAGACTGTCTGAGTCTCGATGGTTCCCGTTCCGGGCGCGTGGAGCGACGGCGCTCCGAACCGGTGGCGGGAATTTGGCTCTTGAACCGTCGGGCTTGACTCCAGGATCGATGGACACACTGCGGGAAAGATCTTGACATGCCTTTGAAGCACTGGCGGATGGTGCGGTCGACAATGCTGGAGGATACGGATTGAGGCAACGTGTGCACGGCTTACCCCAGTCATTCTTCCTTTGTCGTTCCCTGCAGTCAGAGCAAGAACCGAAGAATCGCATGAGCTTAGCTTCTCGGCTTTCGATAGTCTCGTAATGCGGGGACCGGCTCGATGAGTCATCCAGAAGAATCACCGTGTCTGTTGTTTCATGGTATGATAGCGGCCGGGTACTGGACAACGAGGTACGTTGATAGCGGCGCTCACGGGTTTGGCGCCTAGACTTGCCGAACTCGATGATGATTTCAGGTTTTACTATTCGGCGTCTAGGACGTGGAGGATTCGCATATGCCAGCCCGTTATGCCTATGTGCTGCTAAGCATCGAATATTGACTCAATAGGAGAGAGCTACTTACGTTGTTCCGAAGTCAGCACCGGTTACAATCCAATTTTTTGACTGCTGAGTGCGCTTGTACACTTCTCTGTCTCGCTCGAAGCGCTCGAGATTGCGTCTTGGCCGTTCTTCATCCCAGTACGACCCGGGCTGAGCTGCGGCTCCCGAATCCATGTTCTGATCTTTCCGCTTCCAGTTTTCAGTCTCTCTAATGAGAAAAGCGTTCAACCCGCAAGGATTTGGTGGGTCCGGCGCTGAATCTCCTCGCATATCGAGCGGCTGCTCTTCAGCCGAACCAGGCGAATGGTCGAGACGGTCCTGTTGATTCTCACCATCTGCATCTAAGATCTTCAGGCGCTCAATATCCCAGTATTGTCCTGGTGGAATAACGGTGTGTGTAATTCCACCAGTACAAAGCCCGTTTGCTTCAATCGGGATCGAAGAAAAGTGCGATTTTTCGTGCCTGATGAGATCACACGGACGATCGAACCCCTTCCCACATTCATTGCATGCCAGAATAAAACGACCTCGCTCGGATGGATCGTTTGGAGCTATGAGAGGCTTCTTGCAACCGTTGGTGCGGCTGTTGCTCTTCGTTCGATCGTATTCCCAACCATGAGCTTTTTCCATATGTTGCTTCCAGTTTGACTGACGCTTAGAGACGTAAGTACAAGGGGGATAGTTGCACTTATACCGAGCGGTAGCAGCTGAAAGCTTGTCGTTGATCTTTTCGTCGATCTCGAGTCCTTTGTGCCTACCAGCGACACCGATCAAATTGTCATCCGTAAGACGCGGATCCTCGTTTCGAAAGTGAGAGAGGCAGTGTGTGCGCCATTCCTCTTCCTCGTTGGAAACGTACGAACAGCTGAGGTACCAAAATGCGCATTCGTACACGGGTCTCTGGGACATGTCCAGCCGAGAATCGAGGAGCTTGGGCGCGTCGGATCCCAGTGATGACGATTGGGCAACGTGTGGCACCAGTGCTCGAGAATCTTCCGACTCAAGCTCACTTATCCGTTGCCGCACCAGCTGTTCGTCATCCTGAGCCAACCTCTCTTCGGCGGCAGCAACTTCGTCCATCAACTTCTTTAGAATGAGAAATGAAGAGTAACCTCGGATACCGCCCCCATCAAGGGTCAAGATCATGTCTTCCCATTGAGCAGTCTGGTCGCCAAAAATGAGGACGTTGTCCATTGAAGCAGGAGCGTTATCGGAGTCCTTCCGTTTCCAGTTCTCGGTTTCTTGAAGCAAGAAGTCGTTGATGTCCTTTGCCCTGCTAGAATTCGAAGCCAGCTCAGTACCCTTATCATCTGGATCCGATTCACCTCGACTAGGCCAACAGTCATTATATAGGTTCAGACTGGACGTAGGCCCGGCCACAAGAAGAGGCGAAGTAGAGATCGCGAGACCGTATCGGATGGAAGGTGGAGCCTTGCGGAAGTGTGCCTGTCTGAGCGCTGTTGCCGCTAACCAATACGTTCTTGGATCGATAGCTCTGCGTGCCAGAAGCTTTTCATCCAGAGTGGTGGGGCGTTTACTGCGTCTCTTCCTGCGCAGTAGCAAGACGATAGCAGAGGTCGTAGCAGACAGTGCTACAACCCCACCAACTGCGACTACAAAGATAGTGCCAGTACTGGGACTCCTCCCTGATGGTCCCGAGACAGACGTTGCGATGGTCGGAGCAGTTGGTGCGACTGAGCTTGATTCGCACGTGGCTTGCCATTCTTGTCCGCTTAGCCCCCAAGGCCGGACGTATTCTTTCCAGTCGTCATACTGTAGAGCCCGGAGTTTGTCGAGACGCAATGTTTCAGCCCAATCGTACTCTAGCGATTCTGATGATGACATCACTGCCACGTCAGGGTCTCCTAGTGTATGGAAGGCATCCAAGACCGAGGTTCTTGCCTTGATCGCTGCAGATGGCGCGGGCGAAAAAGCCAAAGCTTCGACATGAAAAATGGCCTCGGCATGATCCACATTGTCATGCCAATGGAATTTCGAGATTCTTGACTCGAATGATGAGGTCCGGACGATGCTCGTTGCAAGGCCGAGAGGCACAAACAAAGACGCAAAGAGGGCTCCAAGAAATAAAAGCAGTACCAACTGTTCGCGGTGACTTTTGCTGATAATGGTATGCCGGATACCGCGGGCGAGTAGAAGAGCTGCCAAGGGTAGGAGAACAAAGAGTCCACGTGGATACCAGAAACTCATTGAGAGCATTCCAAGACTCGTCAGGAAAGGCAGAGTGTAGGTGCAAACATATCTACCCGTCCATTCCCGGAAAGGAGACCGAGATTTCGAGCAAAACCACGGCCGCGGATTCCAAGAGAAATCAGTCGAGTCATGCCTTGCAGCCAAGATACGACACCAAGTGAATACTAACATGAGCAAGGACGAAGTGATCGTGCATGCAAAAACCATGTTACACACTAGTGGCATATTGTTGCTAAAGTCGAGTCGTCTCAAATTCGGGAACAATGGGGTGTTTGGGTCTTCCCACTGCTGTGCCTCAACGGACGGGCGAGACGTGATGAAGCCCCCAAGAAGGACGATGGCGACGAGCAGCCCCAACTTGAAGGATGCAAGAGCACGGTTTAGCCAGATTCCATGGGATAAGGATAAGCTCTGGACAAGCGGGACGAACAGGATAGGCAGTAGCGTCAGGTATCCATCGCTGTTCAGAAACAGCGAGACTTGTAGGGCCAGGAGAAGGTTTGTGGAGAGTGCTACCCAGAGCAGAATCCTGAAGACGCTTATGCCATATCTCTCGACTCCATGCGATATAGCCAGTTCTGTGTTCATTGTTCCAGAGTCCAGAAGAGTGCTGGTAACAGGTTTGTCGAGCCACAAACCCGAAGAGTCTGCGAGTGGAACTATGAGAAGGCGCGCCGCGATGTTTGCCGAGAAGGATATGATTCCGCCGAGGAAGCCACTGATCGAAGTAAGAGTTTGCCACTCGATGTACAGGACGCGGGCGAAAAACATCAGCTGCGGAATTGCTCCAAGAAGGAATAGTAAGTGAGAGAACCGAGTGCTTGGTAGAGACATAAGCGAACAATACACCGCAAGAGGCGTTAGCCACAGCATGGCCTCAGTGACAGCTCGATAGGGCCCTGAAGCCGGATCTGGAACATCTACGTGTGGGAGAGTGTAGGAGATGTACGTCGATACGATCGTAAGCGACAAGATTCTCTGAAACTTGACACTGAAAATCCGCTCGACCTCGGCCAGTGCGTGTCCGGTAAGCCATAGAGCTGTGGTTATCAAGGTAACGCAGAGCAGAAGATTGAATCCCGAGGACCAAAGGAAGGTTTCCAAAGGCTGTGGAGTGCCACCTCCAAGGGGGTCTGCGAGTGTATGACGGACAGCAACCTGGCCGATATCTCCTGTCCAGCTAGCAGATGTCCACCGACGGTGATGGAGGATAAAAGCTGCCAAAGACATGGATGTTCCTGACAGGACGGCCAAGGCCGTGTCTATAGCGCGCGAGTGTAGCACTCGTGAGGGTATGTGCCGCGCGAGATCTTTTCGTCTAGTGTTGTGCTTTCCAGAATCCACGGAAGCGTCTCCCAAGATAGCAAGGAGACCAATGATATCGAGGTCTAGCTCTTGAAGCGGATGGAGTTTGGGCAAAAAGCTCAAGCTGAACAGAGAGTGAATAAGCCGGTTGTATATGGTAGTCAACCATAGCATTAGCAGATTTAGTGCGGGTACTGTTGGCATTTCCACGAGTGCATCGCACGCATTGCTCGCGTCCACCGACCGAAGATCCTTTTGCGCAGGAGGCGGCGCGTTGCTGAAGACATCCAACACCTGGTGTGCAGCCAGAATGTAAGCGGTCCCCGTCGTCTTGCAACCAGCGACCAAATGGCCATACGTCTCGCCTGTCACGGCATCGATAACCGCAGTGCCGCAGTCACCGTTGGCAAGGGCGCCATTGAGTCGCACGACATGCACTTTCTGGAAGGTCTTGCTATTGGGTAATCTTGTAATAGTGGGTCGAGCGGATAAGTTACCAGAGAGCAAACCGCCAGAAGCTGTGTGTGCGAATACTTTGGCGTTGCCCTTGGGTGCCTGAGCGATGTGCGTGTACGCAGAAGCCTCTGAAGTGTCCAATGCGGTGCGAAGACCTTCCTTTGCGATGGGGTCCGTGATCTCGATGAGAGCGACGTCTTTCTCCTGCGACCAGTGGATCAGTTTGCCAAGTGGTGTAAGCGACTCTAGGGATGGTTCAATGATCCTTCTTGCAGGGTACCTGCGACGCGACACGGCGAATGGCGATAGCTTTGCGGTAGCAACATCAAGAGCAGCCTTGATGGCTTGCTGGTGCTGGAGGTCGGTTTGATTCTTGGGAGTGGAGCTGACAGAGAAGATGGACGATCTGCGGGAGCTTCCACTGCTAGACGAGTCGTGATCCGATGCGCTGTCCGACGCGCTCTTTGGTGTCGCACTGGCCTTGGTCAAAAGCGGATCGACTTCATCATCCGAAGCAGATTCGTCGCCTGAGTCGTATTCGGAATCACTTGAAGAAGCATCGCTCGAACTCTGGGTGAGGGCTCGTAGGAAGGCGTGGTACACAGTTTGCAGCACGATCTGATTGCCAATGCGCACGACATTGGCTGTGGCTAAGCGTAACGAGTTGGCATGCTGAATGTAAATTGATTGGCCTAATGCGTGTACGGGTTGCGAGGCATCGTAGAAAACTTGTGTAGCTGGTCTGTCGACTATGGATGCACCGTTGGAAGCGAGCTCTTCGATTGAATCACTGCACGGGTCCCTTCGAAGGTACTCGGTCTGGAAAGCCGGAAAACGGGAAAGAACGTTGCAGTCCTTCATGGCTTTCCGGGCTTCTTTTCTCGTCTTCTGGCTCTTGGCAATGAAAATGATGGTAGGTACTGCGGTCTCCGCCGACTGTCCCACCATGTACAGGGAAAGTGTGACGCGGTCGTTCCCAGGGACACTGCTGAAGTGCTTGTTGAGGTAGTTTGTAATCTGTGTTTCCACTGTTCGCTCGTAAAGATCCTTTGGTTCGCCGACTGCGTCCCAGCAGAGCTTCGAGCGGCCAATCTGTCCAACTGGGTCGCCTAATGGTGGTAATTTTTCTAGTGTCTTCGTAGGCACCCGTGATACCTTTTCCGGTGGTTTTGCGCCAAGATCCTTCGGCCTCGGGGCGAGGAATGCTGCTAGAATTTGGGAGATCATGACATCTGAACGACAGATGCACGGTATACACTCCAGGTGCGAATTGAGGAATATGTGATGGAGAAAGGAGGTTTCAAGGGCGACGCAAAGGTGGAAGGGCTCGGAAGGGCGGCGACATCGTGCTCCGCTTCCAACTCTGCCGATGCAATCAGTTGCACAGCCTCCGTTTCGAAATCATTTGCTTCGCTTCGAGGTATTGGCGCATAGAAGGCAATGGGGCGCAGCTGTTCGCAAGGCGACGAGGCACGAGGTCCTCTAGCCTAGCGCTCAGCTGCGACGCTGTGGCTTGACTGTGCATGTTCAATCAAAGATTCCAAATCGTCCGACGAATAGTAGGCGAAATGAAGGATTTCCGGATATTAACTCTAGATGAAACGATGCGAGTTCACGATCGAGGATGATGGTTGCGTTGGATGTGAGTGAAGAGTTGGTGAAGGGTGGCAGAGAGAGGCAAGGCACAAGCGGCGGCTCGCTTAAGCCTGTCGAAGTAAATAAAAGTCTGACCAATCACAGCAGTTCACCTCTACCCAGCCACCACCACCACGTCGAGCGATAAATAATCATGCATATCTGCAAGAAACAAGCTTCACGAAGGTGCCGTAATATGACGAGAAGTCGAAAACGAGGCATGATCCATGAAAGAACTCCGACAGTAGCAACCACCACTCCAATCTCGCCGCTACGTAGGATGGTAGGCCTTGTACACCTGCATAGCACCCTCAATGCTCTGCACCAACCCAAAGAAAACCGTCAGAAACAATACAAAGACAGCAACCCAAAATGTATACCACTGATAACCATCCCTCCGATCATGCCACCACTGGCTGAGCACTTGTGGCCTACTCTCATCGAAAGCCTGCTTGAGCATGACAAGTCTATCGTGCCAGAACTGGTACGTCTCAATCTGTCGGTCATCAAGGCGTAGCTGACCCACTTTGGTGAGATACTGGTCGATAGAGGGACTTGAAGGTAGTGAATCGACGTATTTCCTTGTCTCGCGGTCGTCCTTTGGAAAGAGGAGAGCGAGAGTGCGCAGCGTCTCGTCGATAAGGCCTGGCGGGTACAGCGTGTTCTTTTGTCGCTTCAGCATCTGCAAAAATGATGCATGATGAAAGATGGCAACGATCTTGTCATCCTGGGCCAAGCGTAAATGGTCTGCAAGGTTGTCTGTCGGTACGAATTTGATGCCTGCGATGCGTTCTAGGTTGCAAGCAGTGAAGGTTTTCACTAGACGGACGTTGCTCTTGCGTAGCTTTTGGGGTTCGTTAAAGTGCGTTGAGAGAAGGTTTTGAAGGGTGCCGGTCTCCCATACTAGTTTTGAGCCTCTTTCTACCGTAGATTTGCTTGCGTTGACGTTGATCATCAGGTACAAACGAAGCGCGAGATCAACGCCGTTGTCGAGCATTTGAGCCGCGTTCACCGGCTTCTCAGTGGTAAAGAGGTCCTCCAATGACTCTTGTATCTCCTCGCGGGTCTTTTTGCTGTCTATTTGCCGTGCGATGTCGACAATGTGCTGGTGCTTGCGCACGACGATGTGTTTTCCTCGCTGGTGGAGTGCATGGCCGCACTGGCTTTCATAGTATTCAAAGTACGGGTTGCTATCCAACTCTTCCTCGTCCACTTCCTCCTCCCATTCCGGGTCATCCTTGCTCGTTTCCAGCGACTGTGGCCATAGTGCATCCCATATCTCTTCTCTTGCTCTAGGTAGTAGAGGCGTGTCCTGCAGTTTTCCGTCCAAAAGCAACATTGTTGAGTTTATCGGGATAGGCTGAAAACGCCAGATGGAAGCATCGAGTCCGCCAGATAATGCAATTGTTTTAGCGAGGCAGTCTTCGGGGGCTGAGTCGGTGGTGGCTGAGTTTACCGTAAATGAACGATGATTGGCTAACGCATGGCGGGCTCTAGCGAATACGAAGTGAAGCCTCCAACAACTCGCCTTGTCATTGTCTTCAACCTCCTTCGAGCACATATTCATCAGGACCGTTTATTTCTAAGACGTGTCACAACCATGCGGGTTTATTCCAGCGAGGCAATCGCGCGCAAAGCTCCGAACACTTGGCCTAGTTTTGTACCGTCAAATGTCATGAGGCGTTTAATATTCTGCCACTGAATGTGGCGCAACTCCACTTGCGTAAAAGCACTCGTCGGCTGCATGGTGGCGCGCGTTCGCAGTGATGAGCCTGAATCCATTGCCGATATAAAAGCCTTCTACTCGAAGCACAAGCTTTACGCTTCATATACCTTAAACCCCCGTTTTCTTCTCATGCTCGTATCTCGTGTCCAAGAATGACCCATACTTCGACTTCGCCTCGAGGAAACATGTTCATGCGTTTACTTGGACGCACCCAAGTCAAGGCACTACCTGAGCCAGATCCGTATCGACAATCTCGGCCTCCACCACGAGCACCAGCGCAGGACGGACCTCTAACGACTATGCTCCACGCACAATATCATCCTGCACCCACCCACGGTGGGGCCACGAGCCATGCTCCCATATCTCCCGATGATCCGAGGTCGTGTCCCGCTTCACACCTGTATCCCCCGCAACTTGAGCCATACACCTTCAGTCCCTCACCGCCGGAGAGCTACGGAGTGTCACATAATTACGCAGCTTATCGACCACCCCCCATCCTTGAGGGATCAGCTCACCAACCGCTGCTAACCCCTGCGGGACCAGTTTACCCGATGGGAGGTCCAACCCCCCCGCCTCGAGCAGATCTTCCAGCCCAGGCAGCTTCTCCAGCTCTGACAGTTCCCCCAGCTCCAGCAGATTCTCCAATCACTGTAGCATCCCCTGCACTAGGAATCGACGCAATAATTGACCATGCGAAGCAAGGAAATCCAGAAATTGTTGTAAGTGGCATAGCGTCATCTTCAAGCTCTAGGGCCTCAGAAACACCTTCAGGCACGCCGCAGAATGCCACAGCATGCGCCTCGACATCAACTCTTTCAGAATCCAACCTAGAGAAGCAACAGGGTCCAGCAGTAAGCGTCTCACCGGATCTTGCCAGTCTAGCCAGCCCCAACCTCAACACACCCGTAAACAGTGACCCGCTAGGTTCTTCCAGCCTTACACCACCCGTCCTTCGCCTCCTAATGAGTGCACCAGACACAGCAGCCCCAAAAGTTTCATACGACACTAGCAAGCCCACATGCTCTCTTAATATAGTCTGCTATCGCGGAGGCACAAAAGGTTGCGTGCTGAAACAGCTGCAAACAACACTCCCCTCGCGGTGGCATCATCAAGATGAACTTGGAGCTTTTTTGAAAAAGAATCCGCATGTGATTACGACGGATCAAAGATTTTTCGAGGAGTTGCGACACATATATCAGACCGAGATGTTGGGATTTTGGAGACGATGGTTCAGTCTCAAGACCCTGACCGGTCTTCGACTTCTTGCAGTATGTTGCCACCACAAATCATGAAGGCGTGCTACTGAAGAATATATAGTATACACCGGACACCAGACCCATCGTGGTGCCCATGGACGAGTTCATCCTGCAAGAAATGTTCTACGCCTACGAGCACTCTGAACGCATCACTAGCCAAACTGACTGGATTGAGTGGGTCTTTCGACTTCGACGACGCGACAAACGCCATGCCCTCGAATTCGTTGAAGGCTGGAACAGTGCACGCGTCATCATCGCTGGAATGCTACCGTGGCTGATATCATGTATTGTTGGTGTCGCTTGGACGGCTTCGGGGGCTGATGCGCAAACTGCGTTTACGGTCGCGAGCTTCATTCTGACTTCTGGAACTGGTAAGTAGACGATGGAGTCAGATGAGGAAGGGTACTGACCAGTATGCTACAGTGATCTTGGCCTTGCTGGCAGTGATAAGCGGTATCGAATCTTCTGGGAGAGGGCACCCACCGATCAGCTGAGCTTCAAGAGACCCATCTGCCTCCGTGGCATATTATTTATAGGGCATTGATGTGTATCAAAGAAATATCCAGCGCCTTCCAAGCCCCTTATACAAGACTCGCATTCTCATCCCAATTCAATCCCCCAACGCCATCTACCCAACTACCGAAATGTATACCCAGAACCCATATTCAGACTTCCCCTCTACACTGCCATAGCAGAAACACCACCATCACAAGTAACCCTCTTCCTAATTTTCACGAGCAGCAATTTCCCACCTCCACTCACCAGCCTGCCTTGCTCATCCCTCCCCAACACAGCCTTCGGACAATACACCAATGCGTTCCCCTTCTTCAAGCCCTCGATTTGAGTCAAGGTCTCATCCTCCTCGTTGCTCTTCACTGGCACGTGTCGTCTGATCGCCGCAAACCACTCCGGACTAGAGAACTGATGTATGACAGTGACGCTACACAGCGCAATCAAGTCAGTGAGAAGCGTGGGCTCTTGCGTCGCCACGATAATGCGGGCGCCGAAATGACGCTGTAGACGAATTGTTTGCCGTAGCTGCTCCTGAAGTGCAGCTGCGCCGGGTACCTTCAGCATGTACTTGTGGGCCTCGTCGAGAACCACCATCTTGCCCTGCGCCTGCGAAGCCAAGTATTGCTGCAGACCAATGCGAAACATAATACACGCCGTATTCGCATCGACAAAGCTACAGCTCATGTCCATGATCGTGACTTCGCCGGCGCGGTACCCCGGTACTGGGTTTGTCCCGTCCATGTCTAAAAATGACTCCAAAAGATTAAGTCGCATTTCCAGCATAAGTGACTGCTTCCAATCAAACTTCGAATCTGCGAGACGGCGCTTGAAAGCGAAGTAATCGAACCCCTTTCTCTCCTCTGCCATCTGGCGCAGGATTTGAGTAACGGTGGCCATATATAACGGGGGTTCCTTCGACTCGTGGACAGCCATAAGCGTAAGCATGAGTTCTATGTCTAAGTTCTTTGGCTGGATTTTGAAGCGCGAGACATGAACGTTGGGGATGCGGCTGTACAGTGGCGCAATGTTGAGGTAGTTTGATGGGGAGACGAGCACATTGACGCGGCGGACAGTCGGGTGTTTCCGGTATTTATCAATGGTACTTGGTGCTGCTAGGAATGCAGCTTCGCTGACGCTGAAACCTGAGCCATCGCCGGTCCAATGCCCATAGCTGAAGACCAAGGCGGAGAGAGGGCTGCGGAGTCTTCCCAGTACAGGGCTGGGGATCAAGGCGTTCTCGAGGATGCAGGAAGTAGTGTGGGACTTGCCACTGCCTTGCACGCCGCATATGAATGCGGAGAAGGGAACATTGGTATTGAGGAATAGCTTCTTAGAATTCTCATCTTGGCCGTATTTGCCAAGGAAGCCGTATTGAGGGAGAATATGCCCTTGGGTGGCGGGATCTACCATTTCGGAGATCAGAGGCGCATGGCCGAGCTCTTTGGGCGTGTCGTTCATAACGACGTCGTCGTCATCTGAGCCGGAGAGGAGATCATCCATCGTGAATCCAAAGTTATCAGCAGCGGCAGCTTGCGAAGTCGGGATGCTGTGGCTGCCTGATTCGGGGGCTTGGAGTGCGGCAGAAGGGCTGTCAGGAAGCTGTCGCTGTAGCTGGTGCAGCTTCCGAGTCAAGAGATCGTTGTTAGGTGGCTCTAAATTTTCCACCTGAGACTGGGTATGGGAATCAATGATCATGGATGCGCCCGGCATAGCAGCTTGCGTGAAGGGGGATGCGACAGCACCTGGTTGATAGGACGAACCAGACATCACATTGCTTGGCGTCGCGAGGATAGTCACCGCAAGGCTGGGGGCCGCCTGGCCAGTCGACACAGGCGCTGTTCTCAAGGATGCCGTGGAAGCAGGAACCTCCCTCCTGGCGAAGGCCGGTGCTGTAGTCTGAGACACAGCTTGCCGTATGGGAGCCTTGCCCTTCTCATCCTTCAACCATTTCTTGATATCAGCTTCAATCATCGCAATTGGCGGTTGAAAGTGACGGCCCTTCTGAAGCTCTTTGAACCTTTGTTGAAGGCGCTCCCCATCGAGCCTGGCTGGTTTCTCGCGGATGAGCTCATTCTTTATAGTATTGTAACCACGAAAACCCCCCTTCGCTGTGAAACCACGCGTGAGGTATCGATGGATTATCCAGGCATCGAGACCCCTTTGGCTGGAAAGGTCAAAGTCTGCATCGGCTCTGGGCGGTGGTAAATGCGGGCGACGCGTGGGTGCTGGGGTAGTGGGAAGCTGGGATCCGTGGGGCATGTCGTCAATCTCGTCTGGAGGCGCCGACGTTGGCAGCGGGGGTGAGCGTCTAGCCAAACTATGCACTTGAGGTTCTGCCTCAACAATTGCTCGTCCAATCTGCTAACACACTTTATAGCCCTAGAAAAGTCAATTCAATTTACTATTACAAGGTCAAACTAAGCGCAATGTTTGGGGGCGAAGTGATGTTGGTCACCAAGGGTCCGAGCCCTGGGCCCTTGCGCACGGACCGATAAAAAGGCTTGGCATTGGAGGGGCGAAGTACTATGTGGCAAGCGAACATTGGCGACGCAAAGCAGAGGCGTCGCGCGTTCAGTCCGATCAAAGCGAGCGCGGTGTTTCCAGAAAGCAACGAAAAATATGGATAAAGAGGATGTCTCACGGACCTACTCACTCACCTGCTTATCGCTGCTTGCGCTTTATCGAAGGTCCACTCCGGATTGTGCGCTCTTAATTCTGCAATCATCCTTCCATGCTGCATGAACACATGTTTCTGCTCCACTTTGTACACAAGGCGGCAGGTAATTCCAAACACCCGGGCCTCGGCAGGCGACTCACCCAGTACCTGCGCTCTTAGCCTTTCATCCAAATTAGCTAAAGCGGTTTAAAATGTGGCTGGCCGACTTGCGTGAAGAAATGATTTACCAGGTTCTCCTTATAGTGGTGTTTAAATCCAGGTCGCTCCTCGTCCAGGAAATCGGCAAATTCAAACCAAAGAGTGTTTAAGAAGGGGCCACCCCGCGGGCCTTGAAGCTTTTTGTCGCGGACGTACTTGTTGAGGAATTCCTGTCGGGCCCACGCAGCGGGATACGTCTCCAAGGTATTGGCTACATCCGTGCGGGCTTTGTTGGCGTCGGTCTCTTCTTCTCTGGCGCAGGATATTCCCAACATGTCCATATCTTCGTCCAAATCCTCTACCTTCAACAATGCATTCTTGTTATTAGGACCCTCGAAGGCAGAGGCAGCACCGAGTACCCTCCCCTGCGACGTATCGGCCAGTTTGAAAGCTACGGGCGACATGCTGGCGCTTTCGTATGACGGCAACCTTCGCAGTAGCAGTCGGTAACTTGTTATTGCAGCTCGATGCTGTATCCAGTGCGACAATAATTAGACAGATTCCCGACGTCACATCCAGGGTGTCGGAAGTGTTGTAACCGCCCACGGAAGGTGCGTCGGGATCTTATTGGCAGAGCGACTCGTAGAGCTACAAAATGATGGCAATAGCTCCAGAATGATACAGCCGGGTGGTACTGCGGTCCCCACTTCCTGGCGCAGGGAGCGTATGGTTGCAGTAGCTTCGGGAACGAGGAAAGTGAACCGGTGGAGGGAATTCTCGTTACCGGGCTTCGGCGCGCTACGACGAAGTGGAGTAGACTCGCGCATCGCGTGTCGGAAAACGCCATTAGTGCGCGCTACTACGAGCGATGCGAAAGCCATCACTTCTCTCACACCTCTCTGGCATGCGATACACCCGGACGAGGGAGAGCGATGTGTACTGAAGCCCACACATCGACTTTCCGACTTTGTATCACCGTCCGATCGTCGTGATCAAAGTCATGCTCCATACACCCGACCGCGCTTGGCATCTCCGGAAGGTGTTTGAGGAGTCACTGCAACTTCATTATGCCTGAGTCTAGCAAGGATTAAGAATGGGGGTCACCAATATTCAATTGTGAATCAAGTGCCACGTGGAAGGCTGTGAAGCAAAGGCAGTCGACGCGAAATCTGGAAATGGGTGAGAGTTTCCACATCCGATGGCCCACGTGGCCGGCTAAAGCGTGTGAGTACACTCAGGACCTGAACTAAGGTACAGCTATCATAGGGTCAGAATCCACCCTTACAGCTTTGTCGCAGTCGAATGAAATGTAGGGATGGATACACAACAAAAGTAAAGACCATTGTCTGGGGAGAGCAAACAAAACTACTCCGTCTCCACTCACGAGCGATACACGATTCCCCACTCACCGTCTCCTTCCCTCAGAGTCCCCTCAAACGGCTCAAAAGCTCCGCCCATACATGTCCTGGAGATCGCTCTCTCCTACGACCCGGCTGGCTGCGCAAACGTACTCCCAATTGGCCCAAACTTAATCCCACTAAACACAACCTGCGCATTCGGACTATTCTTCTCCACATCTGCTGGCACGCCCGAGCTCGTCTCACACGCTCCTCTCGCGACACCAGGCTCGCTCGGATCCTTTTCCGTCGGATAACTGCTGTCCAACCACAGCATATTCGCGTAATGATCATCCCACAGACTCATCACAAGAACCATGCCCAAATCCATTCCCTTGCCCATGGAATCCATGCCACCCCATTTGTTGAAAGGGTAGACATCCTCCTTGAACACTTTCTCCTCTGTATTGCACCACTCCTGCGTCAGGCTATTGCCTTTCATACCAGGGATCGTGGGTTCAGGGTTCGTGAACACTTTGCCGCCTTGGACATAGAAGCGTTTGATTTCCGTGAGCTTGCTCCCTGAGCCGAGGAATTGGGTTACCACAGTCATTTTCTTGTTTGTATCGACGGTTTTTCCGGGGCCGTAGAAGTCAGGTACACCGACGCGGTACGGGTTAAAGTCACACCCGTTGGCATCGCAGGAGCCCGCGTAGCGGTCGAGCGAGTAGGTGCCGCCGCAGGTTTGGTCAGTGCAGACGGAGTAGCCTTCGGGTTGGCAGGAGTGTGGGGTCAGGGCGGTGGCCATGGAGTTGGCTTCCCAGATGTCCATCTCGGCACTACGAATGCGTCAGTTTTTGCGCGAGGGGCGAGGTGAAGAAGGCCGGGTGGTGGTGCGACATACCAGCAGGCGCCCTTCTTGCCCACTCCCGCATTTTGGTCATTCTCCGAGGGCTGCCAGCCTTCTGCGTTTGCCTATTGCGGAGTGAGTCTTGCGTTTGGTCGATGAGATGGGAATAATACTCACCTCGCCACCAACGTACTTCAGATCTCTCGCGCATTGCGCATCGCAGTATCCTGAGTGAATGTGAGCGTGCGCGACCTTACATGGAGTGTGGGGTGCTTACCACTGCCGTACTTCGCCCCCGGCGTACCGTGACCCTTCTGGGGCATCGACACAAAGTACAACGCCCCATTGAGCCCGCAAGGCAACTTCGACAAATCCACATCAAACGTAAACTCATTGCCCACCAACTTGAACATCTCATAATTGCTGCTATCCTTCATCAAATACAAGCGGCTCCCAATGTTCGTCGAATACTGCCCTTTCGTGATGAACTTCAAGGTCAGAGCGTCCGAGCTGGTCGTCACTCCATACGTGCCGCTATAATCAGCTCCCTCCATTGCACAATTCTTACTGCAGCTCGCGTTGTCGGGACAAGCGGTGGTGTTCCACGTGTTTCCGTCGTAGCAATTGTCATAGCCGTTTTTGACGTGCAGCCAGCGCCAGTTCGAGTCGATGACGACTTCGCCGTTGACGTTAGTGCAACTGCTGCCGCCTTTGCCGGTACAGCGCTTCCAGGACATCTTGGGGTGCGTCTCGGATTGGTAGCTGCCGACGAGGAAGGCAGAAGCGGTGGAGGCAGAGAGAAAGGCCGTGATGGCCTTGCAAGCGAAGGATAGAGCCATAGTAAAACCTGGGGACTGGTGAGCCTCTGATGGGGTATAGTGCTCGCTGGGCGTATGGTATGATTCGGGGAGCTCCCTTTATAAGAGTCGCTTGGGGGCCCGGACTCGCCAGAGTGTCTACTGTCGAGACTCATCGCATATTGCAGTATACTTCGGATGGGACTCAAGACGCATTCAGATATGAAGACAAGATGTCTTCGGATCGAAGAGTCGACGGGCCGTTGGGAAGCACCTCTACGACGATACGACATCAGCCTCCGACAAGAATTGGCATACCACCCTCTACGATCCGATGGCCAACAATCTTCTTTGCAGAGGTTCTTGGCTGCTCACGACGCGTGAGGTTGCTGAGATGCCGCCAAGCTGGAGCTGTGTCGGCATATTGTCGCTAAGCCTGCCTATATTCCAGCGCTGTGCGGGGTAGCGTACTGGATCCTATGGAAGCGCCAAACCCTACACGGGATACGAAGTAAAGGAAGATAAGCTTTGCGACCGGGCTTGTGGTGGTTGCTATATGTTCTTATGCCCAGCCTCGAGTTCTTGGTTGTGCTCTTGTCTAAAAGACACGTGTATGCACCCCGCTTCATCTAATTTGCCGAGCTTAGGAATATATATGAGGCGCTGTATATGTATTGCGCTCATCGAATGATACATCGATGCCAGTTAAACGTGGTATGGGTGTGCATGTAGCACTTCGAACGTAACAAGCTCGATTGACCGCCTGGTGATGCTCACAAACGTGCTTTCCTGGTGGGTTTTGGTGGAATCGCGTTAAGAGGGAGATCATAAGGCTAAATTCGAAGCGGAAGGATTGAAGCGATGATATCGATTGTAGAGCGCGGATAACTATGAGTTGTGAAATCAGGACTTAGCAAACGGCAGCTTCAATGGTGTCACCCTACCTCATCTCGTGAACACCCTCACCTTCGCACCCGTGCAAACTCATCATATGGATGAACAGCTGCCGAGCTTCTTCACTGTTCTTGTCCGCTTGGGTCTTTAGGCCGTCCAAGATTGCCGCCCAGGGAGTGACGTGAACACGACAGGCGCCAAGATCTCGAGTCCGAGGGTGGTGCACCCAACGATATGATCGAAAAGGATAATTAGACGGCTTGAATGGGAGAGTGCCAGAAAGGAAGCACAAAGAGAGACCCCAATTGTTCCAATCCTAGAGCTGGAGCTCTCGAGCAGCGTATTCAAGACTAGAACCCCCCTTCGATGCTTACATTGTCACATGAGACATGTATGAAGGTCTAGGCTCGACCTGGTGTTTCACTGCATTCGTTGTTCTCAGTTGCAGATCCTAATACTGCATGGCGAGGAGGCAACATCCTGATATAAGAGTAATGACGTCGACGGTTCGATAGTCTCGCGTAAGCAAAGGCGTACCGACTAAAACCGGGAGGCGTATCGACGGTTACTTTGTGCCTCCACAAGCCCGAGAAGATGCCAATGAACCAAGGGGAGTTAGATGAGGAATCTAGCTGTGTAGATTACCAGCGGTTCGGGATGGTCGGCACAGCCAGGCTTGGCACCCAGGTCGTGGTTCCGAGCGATCCGACGCCTTCTCCAAACACGCACATGCCCCCATGGCTCAGCGAGGAAAGTCTCGAGCATATGCGGTGAATGCATTCTCCACCTCAGGTTGGCGTTGTCAGCGCGTATAGAGAGTGACAAATCGAGATCGTCCTGGCGAGGGATATCATCGATACGCGCCAAGAGCAGTCCCCGGAGTCGCCTGCAAGATGGGCAAGGTATCCATTCCTTTCCTTGTCGCGCTGATCTAGCGCGGGAGGACATTTGTAGTTCTCCTGGTGCCTTATTGCAAATCACTTCTTCGGTCTCACATTGATCCGGTAATCACATAGTGTGGTTGCTGCGTGCTTTACCCTTGATAGGGTAATGCAAGTGATGGAAATGTGGTGTAAAGAAGGCAAGGGACGTATGCGGTTGTTAAGAGGGGCTTTCAAAGATCTACGTTGCCGTCGTGGAAGGTTGATTGAGGCTGCTATAATTTGGCGCTTGGCTGTGCTCTGTGCTGCGGTAGTGATGTTAACTAGTTGATTGCGGAAAAATGGTTCGCCTTGATAATGAAGCGAAAGATGTCCAAAGGACCTGGAGGTGGTTAACGTACGACGCCGATGCCAAGTTCAGGTTTTTCTTGCTTATCTAAGCACGGCCTTTTATTTTGCGTTGCTATGCCAAGACAGGAAGTCGATGCGAGTACCACCCAACGCTACATCCCAGCAAAACTATCAAATCGATCATCCTCGCGTCGCTCATACAGCCCACTTTCACGGCCGCCGGAACAGCCAAGTTTCTGACTTACTTAGAATGTAGAACTGATTCGACTCACAGCCTATTGAAGTCGCCGGCCTTCGGGATGTGAAGGAAACGTTCCGTCAGACTTGGAAAATGGCGGTAGTTATCGGCCTCCTTATGGCGCTGGCGCAACAGCCCCTCCGCCCGCCCAGCCAAACGGGAGCTCAAGTGCTGACTATGAAGGTCCCATGCCGAACCACTAGTTGCTTGGAGCTTGCCGCTGCCTGGCACACTATATCGGACGAAATTCTCGGCCTTTAGCTCGGACATCCGCTACCGCCGAGAGTGCCAATTCAGATGTGCTGTGGCATCGAGCAAGATACCCACCTGGCGCAGGGATCGGAACGCGACTTATTTGCCAGCACCGGGGTCGGCAGACCGCTGAGCCAAATGTGACCACATACTGGGGAGAAGGTGAAATACGCTGCTCGCCCTCGTGTTCATACAGTTCAAACAATACGTCGTGTCATCGAACATCTCCAACTGCATGTCGGAGCAAAACATCGATGAATGGATTGATCCCTCCGTCGCCTCCTGATAAATCTGAAAGAATGTATTATCATCCCAGTTCGTCTGCATGGGCAAATGCTGGGGTAAGCCTAAACGATGGAGCGAGGCTGTCGTGCACGTTGCACAGGCTTTGGGGTCCGTAATGCTCAATACGCAACCCAATCGTAGCTACAATCCTTTGCAACCTGGTTCATATTCAAACGCTTTCGCATGAGCCTTATTCTCGAATCAACGAGTTGCATCGCGCGATAGTGGCCCCCGCTGCATGATCCCTGTCTTCTGACGTACCTGGATCGGGCAATCTACCGACATGCGGGGACACCATAGCGACAGGGGCACAATTTTCCAACCGTCGACCCGTCGCTGACAGCCACGAGACGTGCCGACTGTGATTCGCTGCCACAGACGAGGACATCTGTTCGGAGTTCTCCGTGTGGAATTCCGAGCCGTTGGTAACAGTATACCCGACGCATCGGACCGTGCAACCATTTCATCCTACTGGCCCAGGCCTTGTCAACATCTACGTAAACGCATCTTGTTGACAATTAGCGCTCACCTTGAAATCATCATGAGTCGATTGAGGCTCACCCAAGACTATGTTCAACGTCTTACGTCGAGGGGTCAAAGAAGGACAAGAGGACACAGAGGCGAACCAAGCCCACGTGTATATTTTTGGTGATCGTTCCGTCATATCAATTATGGAGAGTAATGCGCTCAGCCACATATCATGGTGGCCAGCCCAGGGGTGCGCCAACACGGCCAAGCCGCCGGCCTACGTGCGGCACGCCAGCCCTACCCGCAACATACATTCGAATCGGGGAATACGAGC
Organism: Pseudomonodictys pantanalensis; assembly: GCA_019022785.1. Classification (NCBI taxonomy): domain Eukaryota; kingdom Fungi; phylum Ascomycota; class Dothideomycetes; order Pleosporales; family Parabambusicolaceae; genus Pseudomonodictys; species Pseudomonodictys pantanalensis. Next base: position 33,997 of record JAFHBV010000163.1, read on the forward strand.
TGCATACCGTAAAGGGCCTAGACAAGATGTGGAATCGTCCCGGCCTACGGGCTTGTAGAGACGTTGGCAAACGCGGTTGCACGTGGCAAGAGTTTGGATTACTCGACACTGACCCAGGAGTGCAATTGCGTGAGTCGCGCATTGTCTGAAACCACCAATGAATAACCATGAGGCTTGCTCGCCAAACCACACCCAGTAGAGGTAAAGAGGCGAGAATAGGACGTCGCTGTGGTTGGCTTGAGATTCTTCAACGTTCCGTGGCTCTAGCGCATGCTAGACTAGATCGCCGCAGGGAAGCTCGTATGCACCCAACTAGCGGCGGCTAGCGCCCTCTAAGCCCTCAGGGGCCACAACCATGGCGGCGCATGCGACCCCTGGCTCCTACGCGTTCTTCCATCCGTCGGCCGGCAAGCTGGGCAGGCAGCGCTCCCGAGAGACAATGTCAACGCGCGACGGCTGCATGTGGATATATACCTTCCACTCACTGAGGCCCACCCCCCAAACAATCCGCCGCTTACCAACGACTATTCACTATGCCGCGCAAAAAGCAAGGACTACGGAGTTACCATCACAAGACTCGCAACGGATGTTTGCAGTGCAAACGAAGAAGGGTCAAGGTACGGGTCGGAGTAGCGCACTCGCAGGCTGTACATACGAAGCACGCGACTTCGTACGAGATGCGGCTCTGCGGTCGAGATTAGATAAACTAACGGTGCTCCGCAGTGCAATATGCAGTCCCCTGCTTGTGCGAACTGCGTCCGTCGAAACGAAGTTTGCGAATACCCAGTGTTCGACACTGTTACGCCATCCAATCTAAGGGTGAACGAAACACCGGTTTTAAGCAGTCAAGATAATTCAAAGTTGACAACGACAACCACTGTGCCCCCAAGCAGAACGCTTCCTCCCACTTATTTCGAGCCCCCATCAATAAACACATTCTGGCAAACACCACCACCAGAACCACTGACCGGCACGCTGGAAAGCGAGATCCCGCCCTTGGACACCACAAGATCACTCATCACCATTCTATTCAGCCATACCTGGTTTTCGCCAGCCGAAGTAGCGCTCTGGGTGCCTGCACTCGCCAAACAAACAAAGAAACACCCCTACCTGGAGCATTGTATTCTCTCCCTTATCCACCTCCGACAATACCCGCATAACTTCGAGCAAGATGTCACCGGAACCCCAGTCATCGCCTACCAGCACCAAGTCACAGCAAGCAGCCTCTTCCGGCAATCATCACCTGAGATGAATGAAGACAACTGGCTCGCAGTCCTATCCTTCGGTGTCTTCCAGCTCATTTTCCAGTTCTACACGCAATGCTACTGCGACGACGCGCACTTCAATTTCATGGAGACGCTGAAGATAATTCGCAGTACCATGGCCATCGAAACCGAGTCTGTAGCCTACTTACAAAAATCACCGTTCTGGCCGCTCATCGTACAACGGACGGCAATACAGCATATGGAGCCCGACTATGGTCTTCGCACAGCCCTGCAGAACTTGGCAATCGTGGTATCAAGCCGATTGGGCAGTCCGCACAACGAGGACGAGGACGACGAGGAACGCGCAGACGTGATCCGACAATCCTTCGTCGAGCTCCGCGAATGGGCGATGCAGACAGAGGGCTACCCGCGGAGATGGAGGCACTACTGCCACTGGCCCGGCCTCGTAAAACCGGAGTTCTTCGACTTGCTGGCCGAGGAAGACGACATCGCGTTGCTGATTCTGATTCACTGGGCGGCGATTATGCACAGGAGCCACAAGCCTATGGTGAAGATGTGGTCGAAGCGCGCTGCTTTTCGGATGATCGAGCTGCTGAATGGGGACTGGGGCGCGCTTCTTGCATGGCCGCTTGGGGTGTTCTCACCGCACATCACCCCAAGTCAGCCGGCGCAAACGTTTCATGTACCGCAGCATTCTGTACATGATCCGAAGCTCTCGCCTGTCCCGCAATCGATGCCGATGCATCTTCAACTACCTATATCCTCTGGTAGTATGGATCTGGAACTCGTACCTGCAAGCCTCGGTGGCACCGGCGACCCCGATTTCCTTTCCGTTCCCACGGGCGATGCGATGATAATGGGCGGCTGGCCTAGCCCCTCCATATTTGGGTCAAACGTTGACAGCTACATGCAGGCGTCTGCGTGACATGAGGCCGTGCACCAGCAGAGCGATGGAGAGGGTGAAGAAAGGGCAGTCGACAAGATTACGGGGACGTGGATGTTTCAAGACATCTTTCGCGATTTTCTGCTGGTGCACGAGAGTCCTGAGGGAGCTTTGGGCGGTGATGTGGGAGGCAGTGGAAATCGGGGTTGGACCAGCATTGAGTCATGGGAGTACGGTTGGGGTTCGGCGACGAGGATGCGGAGTCCGCACTTGTGAAGGCGACGGTGGATCGAAGCTGAATAAAGTCAAGAGTTATGATTCATAGGGTTTAGCGTGGAGCATCTGCATCTGCATTGAGCATTTTATCCTAATTTTCCACCTAGTTTCTCCTGTTTCTACAATCCTCGACAATGTCACACCCAGACCAACCCCGGGAAGCTTCCGGGCTGTTCGGGCCCGTCGCCGTACCACCCATCGAGCGTATCACCTGAATCGACCTAGCCGTTTCGCTAGCTGCAGCCACCTCGCTAACCCATGTCTCATCCTCTCCGCTTACGTGTGCACCAAATTGCTCCTGTCGCTCACGCCTTGGTGGGGTCGAAATCGTTCCTTTCCGAGATCAGTCCGCATTAGTCCACCATTCCTACACGCTTGGCTCATGCGTACTTACCGACCACCCAATTTCGATCCCGGAGGTGGCGGCATTGGGAGTCCTCGGTACGTCCTATTTGCCCTTGCCGCAAAGAAAGTTCTCTGGGCTCTATCCGATGAGAGGGCATCAGCGCCATCAACGAATCAGCCATCGACACCATCTCCTGGACACGCTCCGCTTCACTCGTAATAAGTTTCTTTCGAAGATTGGGGACTGCAGCGGATGTGCTGAGGCTGGCGATCTTCTGCTTCAAAACAGCGTGGAGAGAGACAAGGGTTTTGTAGGCTGCGACTTCGAGCAGTGAGAGAGCGCCTCGAAGCTGAACACCTTGGAGATTTTTGATTGTCGACGTGTGACGATCTTCGTGGGTCTTGTGGGCGAGCGTGGAGTTGGTGGCGACGAGGTGCGTGCACATAGGCTGCATCTGCGATCTGACGGCAGGTATTCAACATGCTGGTGAAGAATCCACCCGCAGCACTTGCGTCCAACACGCTGCGAGATGGTTGGGACTTGTCCAGCTTCCCCCAAGGATGAGAGCGCGGCACCGATATGTCCTCGCCGTCATCGTGGTGCCGGAACTTCACTACGAGCACCGACCCATACCCCTTCACGCAGTACACGCCTGAATCCTTCATCCAAACCAGTAGCGGATGCAATTTGTCCCATAGAAAGTCACTGTGTAGCTGCTTGCACACCTTGCACCACATCCCACTTATCGCCCTTGACCAGGCATCGGGACTTCGAATCTCCTGCTCCGGAGCCTCATATCGTCTAGCCAGGCTGGCCTGCACATGCGAGAAGTCTCCTCGCGGGAAGGTAGCGATCCATGAGTGTGGCGTGATCAAGAAGTTGGTCTCTAGCTATGAGAGGGAATTGCGCGGCGGGTTGAAGATGGCGCCTTCGGTAGGAGCAGGAGCAAAGTGCGGGTTAGACTTGACCATGTCGGCGATGGGGAGGAGGGCTTTAAATGTGGTAATCTGGCAGGCGGGAAGGTCGGAGGGATCGGGTGCGGTGATGCAGGCGTGCCATGTTTTGCTTATGCGTTGGCAGCGGAGGAGGGCGGTGTAGGGAAAGTGGGCGACGATCAGGAGGATGAGCTCAGGGATCGAGGCGAGGCGTTGACCTGCCGTCATTGGAGCAGATGGTTGCGTCGGTGAATACATGGTTCGAGCTTTGCTGGTGGTGGAGTTGAGGGTGTAAATAAGCATAATATGTGGAGGTGGAGAGGACCGGAGAGCCGACACAAGAAATCGGGAGTCTGCGAAGGATTAACCACTCGAAACTGAGAAGAAATAAGGTATGGCGTCAGGCTTGCCATAGTGGTCTTTGTTTTTCACTCTCTAAAGTGGTGGATGGAGAGAAGACGAAGAGCACAATGTCCATCCTGCGTGGAGACCATGTTGGCTCTGGAATCACACTCTTCCGAAAGGTTATGAGAGCTGAAGATCAAAAAGACTGCGAGACCTCTTTCGGAGGCTGTATATGCAACGTTGTGAACCACTGTTATTCCAGAAACTCTATCTGGGAAGTCTCAACGCTCCATCATCCTGACAACTGTATCATCCTCCAATCTCCGACGAACCAATTTCGAAACACGTTCGTGCATCCTCCCCGCGACATCCCACAACTTCTTGCGTCTCTCTTCTGAGACGAAGTCCGAGCGTAGGTTGGTGTATCGCAGCATATTTTGAATATGCGAGTACTGGGTTCCATTGTCCCAGTCATGCTGGCTTGCGAACCTGAGGACGTCGTCCAAAATGGTCTCCACTGCTTTGACAAAGTGATCCACCACTTCTCCAACCATGACGCCCCCAGCATTCCGGATAATAGTTTGGTATGTTGACAACATGGGGTCATCACCTGTGTGAATGACTAAACAAGTACAGACGGGGCGGGTGAGCATGTCGTCGCTGAGTTTGAACCGCTTGACGCCCTCGTGAGCCTGCTTGAGGTGGATGCAGAGTATCTCCAGCTGCGTCACAAAACGTTCGAATGTGGCGATGATGCCACCCTTGGCGCCCAGGATCGGATTCATAGGACGTAGATGCAGCACCAGAACGGATCCATAACCCTCCATGCAGAAAATTGGGCTATTCTTCATCCAACGGAAGAGTGGGTGCAAGTGTTCCCAGTGAAATTGCGGGTGGTAGTCTTGGCACTGGAAGCAAACAAGCGGTCGAAGGGCCTCTAACCAGATGCGTGCATTGTGGCTCGTGCAGACTATATCGGCCCGCGCGCGGCGCTGCTCATGCATAACATCGGACATAGTGTATTGTCCGGGCAGTGGTTGGCCGGGTGGGAGAGGGCCAGTAGATGGTGGGGTACATGTAGCGTATTTCTCCGCGATCTTTGCGTAGTTGACGATGATCGAGACTGGTGGTATTGGCGGACTCTGCTTCCAGGGATCTTGAGGTGGGAGAAAGTGAGGGTCTTCGTCGATTGAGGGGTCGATCGCAAGCGGCGACCTGTACAGCGCAATGAGCATCTCCGGTACTTGGGGCTTGCTCATGATGCACCGCCACCAGGTCTTGTTCACACGTTGAGCACGGACCAGGTCTGCGTAGTCAAGGTGGAGGACAATCATGGAAACGAGCTCGGGGATCGACGCCAGCAGGGTACCGGCCGACGCTTGGATATTAGACGGATCGGAGGACTCCATGATGTCGAAAGCGGAAACAGGCCGAGGTGGTCTTGAAAAAGTGTGTGAGGTTGCGTTGTTGGGTTGTGAAGTAAGGAAGGAGGCACTCATTACATATTCTGAGGGAGAGAGTGCTAGCTGCTGAGAGTCGAGACTGGTGAATGCTAGAAAGATCTGCCATGGTGAAAGAATTCCCAAAGTTAGCATTGTTTCCGCACTGAATAAGCATGGATTGGAGCCGTCTTTAGCTACTTGAAGAACCGATAGCGTGAAAGGGAAACTTGCCACTCACCTATCGTGCGCTAAGCGCAAGGCAGCAGAAAAATGCAAAGTCGAACTGTAGATTATGCTCTAGTAGATTTTACTCATATTATTGGTGTGGGATCATGACGTAAGCGAGACCCCTAGTCCCTCGCTTATGACAGCCCTTGCAACGCTAAGCCTTTCTTGACCTTAGCGGCCCGTGCGCAAGGGTCTCGGGCGCGGATTCTTAGTTAAGTTCTTTCTTTGAGTTTGGTGCTAGACACCCCATCATGACCAACATCACTCATATTATTCATTATTAGTACGGCAATGATAGAGCCTTAAACCACTGTTCGCAGTGGGGACAGCCACACAATCGTCATCATCACTGACACTGCGTTCATAATGGGTTACTTGGATATCTGAACTATCTGAGCACCGACTCCCCTACCAGACTCCTTGCATATCAATCTCCAAGTCCTTCATCTGCTCTTCCAAACTCGCCACTGTCGCCTCGAACCCCTCCACCGCACCCTGCCACGACGCAATAGCACTAGCCATGTCCACGCCCTGATCGTGCGCTGCTGTTGCCATGATGAGGTTCTTGCATTCTGCCAGGTCTCTCTTTGCACAACTCTGCAGCGCTATGATCATAGCATGTAACATTCTTCCTATTAACAAGATCGCATCTTTGATCTTGACACCATGCGGATCTGTCGCGCTGGTGCGGTACTGGGGGTACGGCAGATCGGGATGGTTGATGGGTTCAACAACGACGATCAAGTGGGTGCAAACGGGCTGGATGAACATGTCGTTATCCAGCATGCAGTTATTCATGAGGACAGATTGGTCTGATAGGACAAAGCAGGCCTTTTCAAAGGTAGAGAAGTGCCTTCGGTAGCTCAAGTGATCTGCGGGTGTAGCAGGCATCTTCAGCGTGATAATAAGGCGAGTACCGTACCCGCTTATGCAGCAGAATGGCTGGGTCTCGAGGAATCGTAGAAGAGGATGGAGGTGGTTCCATCGAAATTTGGTGTGCAATTCTCCACAAACTCCGCATCGGAGCTCTTGCTCGACCTCTCGCATCGTTGAACCACCGGATAGTGTAATGATCTCTTCTTCCTCGTGGATCAATGAAACAATGTCCTTGAAACGTTTTGCCTCATAGAATGCTGTCCGGGGTTGTGGCTCGGCATCCCACATAACCTGCCACATTGATGTGAGGCTCCGAATACCGAAACAATGCGAGTCTTGAGGAACTGGAAGGGCGTGTGCTTTTTGGGAGAGAGGCTCAAAGTGCGGGTCAACGTTGGCAGTGTGGCAGACGATCTCTGCTTCCTTGTATCGATTCGGTTGGAGGGACTTGACATCGCGGATGAGATCCCTCCACTGACGATTTACGAGCTGCGACCTTGCGAGGTCAAGATAGTCAAGGTGCCTAAAGACTAGGATAAGGAGTTCAGGTAACCTAGTCAGCCTCTGCGTGACGGTTTGTGGTTCAGAGATGTTCATGTTGTCGCTGGTTTTGGAAAGCTTGTGAGACCACAAGAGTGAGCAAGAAGACAAAGACTGTGGAAGCTGCATAAAACACCAAGGTTCTATGAATTCCTCACTCGGTGTTTCTAGAGAGTTTATAAATAGGCACCACAGCAGTCACAGCAGTCAAGGCATGGATGCAGTGTACCTAAAGCAGAATTTTTGCCGGTTTCGGTGACCGTGGCTTTGAATACGCAGGACAAGACTTGGCTAGTAATCTATAGAGCCGCTTGGCTGTCACTGTCTCGGGTGCGCTGCACTTGCGAGTGAAGGAGGGTTGTGGTTTTGCTTTGTTGGTGTTTCAATGCTTTAAGTACCCAATCAAAACGAGAGGCTGGCACCGTGATTCACAGAAGCAGTGCATGATGTGCCACCAACCATCCAATTCATGGACGTTGCTACGACATGCTCTATTCCGTTCTGCTACGCTCTATTCTTGGTTCCTGGACACTGTACTATACGCTTACTCTGCATACATCGTGCAAAAGCATCGCAATCCTGTTCAATATGTCCATAACGGGGCGCAGCGTCCTCATCTCTCTACAGAACTTATCGAAGCCGTATGCGAGTATCGCGATTACAATGATATATTACGAATAGAAAAGGTCTCTATATATATATATATGAGACAACGCGTCCAAGGAAGCATGAAGCTTCAGCGGCTCCTGACTATCATCCTCACGTCGAAATGCCAAGTAGTTGCCGAGATCTTGCCGTTGGGACTGGGGCCAATTACCTTCAAGAGTTGAGGGTGATCTATAGCTCATTCAGGAATCAAATTGAGGAGCTTTGCAAGGTTAGCAATCATATTACATGGAGGAAGTCTACATTGGTAGTCTACGAAGCTGCAGCGGTGAATTTGTTATACGCCGTCGAGGAAATTCTTCCAGAATGGACAGATGGCATATCTCCGGCCGAGCGTCAACTCTGAGATTAAAAGTACTATACCGATTTTTCCCCAAGGTCTAGGGTTCGGACCTTCTACTGTGTTCCATCATCATCTTGTGTTTAATACCGTGCTAGCCACGAACACCTCTACCTCTAGACTTTTAAGTACTATACTCGCGTATATTGTCTAATTATTAGAGATACTATGCTTATACAGTGTATTAATTTCTATTATACTATAATATTATTTTCTTAGTCTTATCTAGCATACTTTAGCTCTTATAGAGATTATCTAAGTTAATTTATATATCTATTATACTAATAAGAATAGTAATACTTATAGTAGTAATTTAGAAAATATGTAGCAATTATTCTAAGAATATTAATAATAGTAAATATATAAGTACTAAAGTAGATTTCGTACTTTAAGGGTATTGCTTAGACCTTTTACCGTATTTATCTTTTATATTTAATACTGTGCTAGCCGCGACGATTACTACTACTATATAAGTACTAAAGTTATAATTACTAATATCTAGTAGTATTCTATACGTAGCTAAGTAATAAAAATAGGTTAAGCTATAATTTATACCTCTAATTTTACTATAGCTTAGAGTTATAAAATTTTATTTAGTAGTATAACTAAAATTATCTAAGGGGTTATAAAGTACGTATTTTAAAGGCTATATTAATAAAAGTTTTACTTTGGGTTCGTTCTAATGTTAAGCTCAAAGTCGCTGATTACCTTAGTACTTAGTAGAGTAGGCTGGTGTTCTAGACCTGTCATCTTTTCGCCTACCCCAGTACGCTGTTTAATCAAAATTCAGGCAACCAATAAAGCTCGCATTCCTCGGTTCTAATGCTTTATCCGGCTACTGTAGTGTAGAAAAGAATTACATATATTCTACAGGAGACCTCAGACAGAAATACGCAGCATGCTGTCCAAATCCCTTTCTACACAGTGTAACTTACACACCCTCATTAGCACTTCCACGTATTACCATCTACGATCGGCTTTCTAGCTTCGATAAAAAAAGATGTTCATCGTTCGGAATACTGAGAAGTCTCAACGGTCAACATATTACGTACATCCAAAGCAAGTACAGCGGTCTCCTGGTTCCTCCTTTCCGCCTTTGAAATGGATACAATCACATCAGTGTTGGCGTAATCAGCCAGAAACAAGTGAATGGGATTGGGCTCAGAATCTCGGCCAGCTATCTGAATTACGCGAAAGGAGCCGTTGTCAACTTTGCCAGCAGATTTATCAACTACTCAACGCTCAAAAATGGATCGCGGGCGAAAGCGATGAAAGCGAGATACGGTGCGAGATCACATATCATTTGGGTCGGAATCTCTATTTTCATTTCACAGTGAGTATGGGTATTAGCCACGGATTCTTGGAATAACACATTTTAGTGGCCCGGCAAATCCTCCTTGCTGTCCCATGTCACGCTCCGCCCAGTTGGTCGGTATCAAAATGGCGCCAGCATCCTGGATCAATCTGTCATCAACATCGATGAAATGAAGAAATGGCTGGCCGTTTGCGATTTTGGTCACTCGAAATGTCTCCCATCCAACAACAATGGCCCTCCGAAACTCACGGTCCTCTTCATTGATACTGAAAAGGAGTGTTTGGTAGAGTCGAGTCTTGCGGTACCATTTCTAGTGTTATCGTATGTGTGGGGCGGAAAGGACTCATTTCAAACGCTTCGTGTCAATGTCGACTTGCTACAAAGCCCAGGGTCTCTGCGAAAGCATTGGGAGAGGATACCGGCCACGATTCGAGATGCAATTGTTCTCACCTCGAAACTAGGATACCAATTCCTCTGGGTCGACCAGGTAAGTTTTACTGCCATACAATCTTTAGCCACTTCGGCCTGACTACATGAAGCTTTGCATTGTGCAAGATGATGCTGAAAACAAGGCAAAACATATCCAAAGAATGGACTCAATCTACTCACACGCTTTAATTACCATCGTTGCTGCCGATGGTGTTCATTCCGAACATGGTACGTAGCCTTGGGGTACAATTTTTGTCTGGTATAACACTTCGTACCCTAATTCTCCCTTTTTTGAGGCAAAATAACTAACCTTGTACCCAATTTCTAGGCCTTAGAGGGATAGAATCTTGCTCACCCCGCATGCAGACCCCACAGGAAATACTTGACTTGTCTCCCCACGGTAAATTCGTGGTGGCCCCTCATGAGTACACCCCAGACCACTTGTATTATACGAGAGGCTGGACATATCAAGAATATCATCTCTCGAATCGCATGCTCGTCTTTATGGACAACAAAGTCATCTGGAAGTGCCAAGAATTTGAGTGCCAAGAGGGGTTGACAATGCCAGTAGATGGTTATGGTCTGCTAGAAGAGCCAGCTATGCGAGAGCCACCTGATTATCCCAGCTTATCCTACTATTCTTCGCTCGTGGAAAGTTACAACAAAAGAAACCTAGGCCTCGATTCCGATATTCTTCCCGCCTTCACAGGAATTCTCGAGAGACTAAATCCGGTTTTCCATGCTGGATTTTTGCAGGGATTGCCCGAACTTTTCTTCGACATAGCTCTACTTTGGCAGCCTGTTAACGTACTTCGCCGCCGAACTGGAGACGCACATCATGCCCAGCCTCCAAGCTGGTCTTGGGTTGCCTGGCATGGAGAAATAGATCTCGACCTTTGGGATCTGGGCCTACCTAATCCTGGCGCTGGTGGTGTAAAGCCTAACGAATATACGTCCAGTACGTCTCCAGTGACTAGCTGGTTCAAGATGCGTGGCCATTCGGGAGATAGCCAGCCTATCGGCGGTTCGTGCTGTCGATACTGCCGCTACCGCGTCCCTTCATACCCTAACATCCTGTATCCGGATCCTTTAGAGCCTGATTTTCTGGCTAGGTTCAGCCTACCAGTACTTCTCCCAGCCAATGAAAAACTATGGTTATCTGGCTGGAAACTTTCCACCTGTGATTACGGCAACAAGCGCGAAAAGGATTCTACTCCATCCAAAGGCAGTAGCATATATGAAGACTGGGTAGCTCAATTGAAGCTCTCACGTGGCGGAATTGACCCCACCCAGAACGACCCCACGAAGAGATATCATGGTTCTTGGCCTTGCTACTCTCACGAAGCACTTAAAGGATCGTTTTCTTACCCACTTCCGATTGGGAAGCCTCCGAGGCTACTACAAAGCCCAGACTTTCGATTCTTGCGATTCCGAACCTCCCGAGCCTTCTTCTACATAGGTAGAGCCGTGAACCGCCAAGAGGAGAACAAGCCGACGTCTTGCGTCTCAGTTACTATCACGGACAAACATGGTGAACTGGCTGGCATTTTGCGTTTGAATACTGCTGTGGAACCCAATAACAGGCGCTATCAATGCGAGCTTGTAGCTATCTCAAAGGGGAGAGCACATCTTCGTACCATAGCTACACGCTACACATTGGAAGAAGCAAGCGATGTTGAATGCCTAATGCGTATTTCCCAGCTCCGTGCTGTTTCACCTGATCTCGCGAGTTTTGTCCACGATCCCCTTGAGCCAAAAGATATGGAGCACTTGATCCGGAACTGTATCGGGATGTACGAGTGGTATAATGTCCTTTGGATTTGGTGGAAGGATGGTGTTGCGTATCGGAACGCGCTAGGAAGGGTATTCAAGGAAGCCTGGGAGAATCAGGATCTTGAAGAGACCGATATCATTTTAGGATAAGTTCAAGCTTATTGTCACGGGCTGATCCGACGGGTAGGTGTGGAGGTTGAGAGTAGATCAATGTTTGAGAGTCTACGTATAGAGAACCCTCCTAGCGAGGGCGAATAGCTAATATGTGGAGGTGCAATAGCTACTAGGCGTACGGGCTACGTAGCTAAGTCTAAAACACGAAACATGGCCTCAACAATTTCTTTGAGCCTACGTTCTATTTCATCCGCCGCCATCATTTTTCTTTGGGACTCATCCATCAGATCGTTTGCATTGCTCCCATTTGGCCCGGTTCGTCATCCGGGAGTCGTCCCCTTCGGACAAGGCGAAACTTGTTTCGACGGCACAAAACGCGCTTCTGTGGGTCTGTGTCGCCCAACCCGCCTGCGCGCTATGATATTACGAGAGCGCTTCAGAACCTACTGAACGAAGTTGCCCTCGGAGCAACTGTATGCACCTTCGATGGAGCGGGAAACGTGATCGAAACGGAGTTTGACGGATAAGGTTCGGTGGACAACATGATAAGTTCATTCACCGTCATGCGGTCCCGCTTGGCTATGAATATATGTGAACGCAATTTTCTTTTCTTTTCGTGAAAATCGCGTGCGCGACGGTCGTCGTTAGGCACGGCACCGTCGCTACTCGCGTTTAGCGACAATGGGTGACCTTGCGCAAGATCGAACTTCCTGGAGGACGCTCGCGCTTACCACTAATATAAAGGTCCCCACTTCCTCGTCGAGCTACAACCTCGCTTTCCCTAGAGTGCAACTTACTCCCAACAACCTCACTCATGACGCCTCATCGGGACTACCGCATCCACGATGCGCTCGTGGGTGCTCTTTGCGGCTATCAAGCGTCGGGAACGTTTGCCACACGCGGCACGTTATCGGAACGTGATTCGAACATCGACATCGGTCTACAGGTCAACGGCGTCGGCGGCATTGCGCTACCCTTGGATCAACATGGCCCCGCACACGTCGCCTTGAAGAAGAAGAGTCGGCTCGCACCTTACGAACACGGAGAAAAGACCCTCATCGATACCAAAGTCCGCAAAACATGTGAGATCGATGCAGCCGAGGTCTCATTTACGAAGAAAGCTCTCTGGGATGCGTGGATAGACAAGATGGTTGCGACAGTCAAGAAAAACTTTGGTCTCGCGGACGAGGTCAACGTCATCGCGGAGCCGTACAAGCTGCTGCTGTATGAGCCAGGCTCCAAGTTTGCGCCTCACCGCGACTCCGAGAAAGGATGCGGCCACTTCGCGACGATGGTGGTGTCGCTGCGGTCCAATCACCAGGGTGGCAACGTCCACGTCTCGCATGTCGGGCAAATGAAGACCTTCACCACCGAGCCTCATTCTTATGGCCGATATCAGTGGCTCGCATGATACACTGACGCCGTGCACGAAGCCAAGCCTCTCACGTTTGGTGTCCGCCTGGTACTCACCTACAACCTACGCATCGCTGATTCACCAAACGCCTATCTCGTTTTCGATCGGCAAGGCAACGTGGCGATAGAGGACAAGTTGAAGAGCGTTTTCAATTTTTGGACAGACAAGCCATATATGCTCTGGTACATGCTCGAACACAAGTATTCGAACAAGTCCTTCAGTGACAAATTTCTTAAAGGCAACGACGCTATCCGTGTCGGCGCTCTAAAGGCAGTTGCCTCACACCTTGGGTTCACTCTCCTCTTTGGGCAGGTTGAAAAGAAGATCCACCTTGACTACATCAAGAGCTATGATGGCTTCAAATTGACCGCGACGAACATAGTGAATTTGGACGGATCCGACGTTTGCTCAGAGATAGGGATCATCGAACACGAAGTTGCACAGAAAGACAGATTCCGCCAAAAGCCCGACAAGAAAGAGATGAGTAACCGGGGCCCGGGGGCAGATTACTGGTACCGTAATTCGGCAGTCCTGGTGGTCCCTCAGCATAACCTTCCGGCTCTGCGAGTACGGCGCTGGGCGCCAGATCGAACGTATAAAAGCCCTGGGAACGATGAGCTTCGAAATGTCAGTCCGGTCATTGAGTTCTTCCGACAGCAAGCCACCATCCTCCAAAAATCTGGTCCAGGAGCGATCGATGCAAGCACCGAGATGATAGTCAAAGTTTTGTTGGATGACTACCACGAATATCTAGCAATATGTGACGAATATGATCCGAAACAGAAGCGGATCTTTCGAACCGCTGTTCCTGGAGGCCTCAACTTATCGGATGAAGAACTGGATACCATAGGTGAATTTCTCCTTCGAGCCGAGCGGAACGATATGTTCGCCATCTGGTGTGATATGCTTCACCTCAGCTCGATCTGCCATGGCTATGATGTAGCCCACACGTTTCCTCTGACGATGAACGCCGTGGGTCGCAGCATGTACTTCACAGCTGACGTGAAGATCGCAAACGCCTGCATGGGGGTGCGTGCGGTACAGCGACACTTCTCGGACATTGTTAAAGTCTGTACTGCAATCTCCAATGGCTATGAACAAGCCGCATCCGAATCCAGGTAAACGCCCTCTGACTCAATCATCGGGAAATCGTACTAACAAGAATATAGCACGGCAGGGACACGTACACCGCTGGACGTCGACTATTGGCGTAGACTCTGGTATAGGGATGCCATCAAGAATTGGACGGAAGAATATCGCAAACTGAAGGAGGGAGCGGGATCGTGGCGTGGGTGTGATCTAGATCAGCTGCCGCTGTTTTTGCTCGCGGGACACGCAGTTGAAGATCCATCCACTACATTCTTGGCCACATCCTGGATCCGAACCGTAAGTATCTACGCTTTGGGAAATAGGCTTCCCGAGGACGAGTCAAGAGCCAACTAACTGATAACCTAGGTGGTACATTCCGAATCGTATTTCTTCGGTTCCAAAATTGCCGACGTTCTTCGTGGACTCTCGAAAATCGTGGACAACATCGGCCTCTTCGCAGTACAAGAGTATTGTATAATTTACCTCGATGCAGTAGCAGGGATTGGAAAGAAAATTTCCTTCTCCGAATATTGCTTAGAGAAGCTAGTGGCCGTGATTCAGAGCCTGGGAGACAGAGTGGTCGACAAATTCTGGCTTATACTCGATCTACCACTGGACAACCTCCCATTAGTCCTTACGTTCTTGCGCGAAACAACGAAGGAGGAGATCTGGAAGAAGCACTTACCGAGTCTTCTAGAAGCGACCGTGGAGCAGCTTTTCTACAAATCAACATTCCCATGTCCAGCATATAGTCACAAATGCGTTGATGCTTACCGGAGCGAGACTGCGCATATCACTGCCGCAATTCAATCAATCGGCTTACGACATGGCAGTGGTAGTGAATGATGTGTTGAGTCACAGTGGTTTGAGCGATGTTTACTTTTCTGCGGCGGTATGACCACGAGTCCAGTCATCAGCGAGGTGAGCACGCCACAACTGCCAACGCGAGCGTTCCTAGAGTCATACCCTCATTGAATTCTGAGTCAAGCGTTACCACGCGCAACGCAACCCTCGCCAAGTGCCCGTCACAGCAAAAGCCAGTGTGAAGGTCACCTCGTCACAACTTGACCTTGCCTCATTGGGAAGTAGCGGACTTTGGCTTGTGCCTTATCCGTTGAACATGGATTATCCAACACGTCAAAGCGTCATCAATCGATGACTACACGTTCGAGCTTCACTTGCTCGGTTGTCACACACTCATATGCTCAGTCACAAAGGTGGGTCGTGTGAATGCGCATGTATCGTATGAGTCTTTGCTTTACGGCGTTGCAGTAGAACAGATATAAGAGACAAACTTTCTGCCATCGTTTTTTGCTCTAACTATGAACAACTTCAGAACTCTCCTATCGGAAAGGCCGTAACCTACCCAAAATACTACACCATGCCGCAAGCACTCAAAACAGCCCAGAACGCACTCCAAAAAGCGCAGCAAGCAGCAAACGATCGCGATCTTACAGCAAACATGCCTCAGGTAAATCTGACCTCAACTGAATTCCAGGAAAAGCTCAAAGGATGTATGCGGTTCCCCTTGGTAAGCGAGCACGCACTCGATGAGGCTGGAGGTCCAATAGAACCAATACCAGGTGGGTTACATTTGAAGATCACCTTGCACTACCTAGATGCTTGCCGCGTTTGGCTGCGTCAGGTTACTGTGGAACGGAAAGCAGGAGAGTGAGGAGTAATGGAAAACGTCTTTTGATTCATGTCACAGAGCACTCGCTAACTCCATTTCATATATAGAGAACGAAATAGAGAACCTTGACGGTTCAGAGGACGCTCTCTCGCCCAGGGATAGGAAGACCCTATTTCTAGTGCCTGACGCCGAGTTTCAAGCGCTAGAGACTAACCTGAGGTCGGAACGCGGACCGGGAAAGTTGAAGATATACGAAGAAAGTAAGAAGATTATCTCCGAATTCCTCGCTTTGGACAAGAGGAACGTTATCGATTACATTAATGGACTCCATGGCGAGGTTCGTAATTGCGTCAATATTCCACCCAACATTCCGATGGGATAGCCTGAACCCATATTTGGTCTTCTTAAGAAGATCGAAGCACCGATGCGACACTGGTGTTGGCTCCGAAATTGCTATAGACATCAGACCCCTCCGAGAAGCCCGTGAATGGCGAATGGACTCGGACACTTTCGATGAATATCGTATGGTTCTGTTGGATTATGCCATTTTCTTGAGGGGCAAGTATGACCAAGCAAAGGCATCCGGAGTCGGAAAAGAACAAGCCACGGACCCGTCTTGTACTTTTGTCATTGCAAAGGGGCCTCTTGATGGGATCTGCTACTTTGAGGCACCAAATCATCCACCGCCCCCATATACAACAAATAAGGAGTGTGTGATGGTGGGCTCCTTGTAGGTTCTGATGAAGGAAATGGACCAGGGCCTTGCTACCTACGTCAAGGAAATGAAAGAGTACGTAGAGGAAGAGCGTTAGTTGAAGAGTGAAGGAAACACGAAAATTGATGAGGGTTCCCTTCTAACAGAGTCTGATATTGAGAAGCTACAGGGAACAGTGGCAGAGGCACGTATGCTCTTACAAACATCGACCCATTAGATCCGTTAAGGAAGCTTATTGCGACGCTGGAACACTGTCTACCGTCGCAAGGGTAATGGGCGTTGCCGCTTCTCTATACTTTGTTTATTGCAAGGGAATTATGGTTTGGATGTTGGAAAGTAGACCACCAGAACACACTAGGAAGCTCTCTGCTCCATCGGGAGCAGGGCTGAATAAGTCACCTCCCAAAATCTCGGAGAATTGGGGTACCTGGCAGTATAGATACTTTTGTAAGGTTCTTTGGCAGCGAACTTGGGTGAATTTTATTCCTTCCCAGTGTATTACGTAGCTCTTGTAGTACATGCACTCATTTTCGCGCAATTAGGGCCCAAATCCTTCACAGTCGAGTCTCTAATAGGGAACGCGAATCCCGTTGCGCGCTGAGACTCGGTGTATCGCCGGCCGAATCCGGGTCTCGGTGAAGCCGGAGGCCAACACCCCGAATCCGGCCACGGGGGTATCTCCGGATTCATCATATCCAACAGTGCTTCTTTTGTCTTCGCGAAATCCAAGGATAGCTCTGAAAGGCGTTGCAGCATGATTGCGAAGTCTGGCCCATGAGCCGGCTTTTCCTCTTCGAGAAGATACTTGTCGATATGGATATCCCACTCATTGCAACGCGCGAAAATGGTGCAGATCCTTCGCCAGAGCTGTTGAGCATGTGGGTGCCATAGATCGGTTGGGTAATACAGATCCTGGCGGCAGTAGGGGCATGTGTTGTGTCCGTCCTTTATCCAGCGCTCGAAACATATCTTTCCAATGACGTGTCCGCATTTCGGCTTGACAGCGGGTTCGATCCTATCAGCGTCCGAGTAGACAAGTCCAAACGTGAACCGACAACAATAGCAGTGGGCTTCCGGCGGCTGACTGACTGCAACAATAATGCTGGTTGACATGGGAGCCTTGCGTGGCATGCTGTAGGGAAGGTGTTGAAGACGTCAGGATTACTGAATCTGCAGCGAGCGTGCGTCAGATACGCTGCCACTTCATAGAACCTTGCCATCTCGACGTATTTAGCCCTTCCATATGGATACGACGTGGCTAGGTACCGGTTGCGGTAGTGGAGATTTAACCCGCATTCCAACTCGTAACTGTTGAGCTGGAGGCTCGAACAATCCATGGGGTAAGCGGACATACGCTCCACTGAACCACCCTTGTTCCTTAGCCGTAAAACCCGCGCCGCCAACATTCGATCAATCGGGAAAGACTCATCGATATCCGGGTCGACGTCACCCGGCCGATAGGGTGGCTCCGGTCGATAGGATGGCAATTGTGCAAAGGGCAAGTTGGCGACACGGTATGCCAGGGCTCGGTCCAAAGAGCGTAGCGCCTGCTGGAATTGAGTTGCGAGCGCCCAGTCGTGACTGCCCAATGTGCCCTCCTGTTCAGATTCTTCCATATACATAGAGTATGCTTTGCTCAACCTCGAGACTTCAGAGCCCAGATCCACAGCACATCCGTCATCCAGACTGGTGAGGTCAGCATTGTCGGCGAGGAACACGAGAGCGTCACCCGTCTTTGCGGTGGTATCGAGACGTATTGCGGAGAGGTCGAGGAACAGGGTTATAGCGTGTGCAATCTGGATCGCGCGCTCGCGCACGATTCGCAGGCCATCGATAACTGTCAAGCAGGGCCCAGGGCAGCGGCACCCGCCCAGGCCGTGGGTACCGATGTCCACGTACCGGAGCTGGACCAAAGGTAGTTTTGGGCGTGGCGGAACTTCCATAATCGCGGTGGTGTGTTAGGGCTCTGTTGTCTCGCGGGCGAGAGAAATTGCGTTTGTGTAAAATGGACGCCAAGGCCTCGCTTACACAAGGGAGTGAATGAAATGAATTATTAGCGGGTTTGAGGCGAGGGCTTTCACCTTGACGCCATCGATCATATTAGAGGGAAACCCGACGAAGACTCTCAAAATGCGTGCCGTAGCGAAAGGCACTCACAGAAAACTGACGGAGAAACATGGCTAATTACAGCCTGGGCCACGTAGTGGGTTTTCTTAAATGATGACCGCATTTTCAAGGATCAAGAACGTTTACGAATGAGTGTAATTGATTCCCTATTCAAAACTACTGTGTGACTTATGAAGGGGTAGCAACACATTCATCCTTGCCCAGTCCTAGGCGTTTCCTCTGACTATTGATCTTCGCAGCCTCCGAAATGCTGATATAGCTACCCCTCCAGATGGACTGGCTCTTTCTACTCGAACTCTCTCTCAATCAGGCGCTGTTTTACGATTTTGGCACGATCAACCAAAGCAATCAGCTCGTCCAGCAATGTCCCAAAATCCAAGTCATGCACTTCGCTAGAACCTTGTAACAGATACTCGTCGGTCTCCTTGTCAAGAAAACAGCTCTCGTTACAGATTCAAACAAGCTTCAGATAGTTTTCTCGCTCTGCTGGGAACATCGTTGATATAGAGGCCATAACTGGGGTGGAGCACTAGGAATCCTTTTGCTTGCAACAATCGTCCCAACAGATGGGGCAATTTTCGCGGCCAAATCTTGTCCGGGTGACCAAGCACTGTTTTCCGAAGTAATGACCCCAATCGGTCTTGACCACGGACTCAGCAGGGTCTTGCACAATAGACATCCAAGTCATTTCTCTTCAAACATACTAAATATCAACTAGAGGAGAATATAAGAAAACCATACCGTCCGGGCTGCATGCGGTTTCACAGAGAGTTTGGATAAATCCATCTGTTGCATTCAATGAGTCTAGGGGGGAGGGGTCTTCGTGGCTAGCATGGTATCAAACACAAGATCATGGAACACAGTGGAAGGTCCAAACCCTGGACCTTGGGGAACGAATCACTGTTGCATTCAATAAAATGTTGCATGGAGTAAGATGTAACTAATTTATTGCGCCAAAAACGACGTAGTAGGCTACTTGTGCATTGAGCACCCCTTTCCAAGGCATGACGTCCTCACTCCATCAAAGAAGTTTATGCCCCTCTCATCCCGTCTGCTTATCTCGCTAGTGCATCGTCCACACGATATATTGCACTGCGCATTCGAATCGCCAGAGCGGCGAGTTTGTGTAACAACACACCAAATTCTGCGTCGTTGATCTCCATAGGCCCTCTCAGCAGGTATTTGTCCGTCTCCTCGTATATCTCGGGCACCTGTTCCGACACCGTCTTTGTTTCCTGAAATGCCTTGCGTATATGGGCAGGGATAAGGCCCTCTACGATAGCAGGCGGTATGTGGTCGATGGAGAACAGAGGTTGCCGGCACATGGGACAATCCCGACGGCCGGTGTCGAGCCGACGTTGGAGGCATCGCTTACCGAATTGATGGCGACAAGCCGTTTCCACGACGTCCGTTTCCTTCCTGCCGTACGTCTTTCTACAGATTGGGCATATCGGATTCTCAGATGCCATGGCTTCCGCCGTGCAGTCCCGGAAGAGGGAAATGTTCCCCCATTTTTCAACCATGCGATTTGCTTCCGGAAACGCGATCTTCCAATACAGATAGCCGAGCAAGTTGACGAACAATTCCCATTCCACGGGAAGAATGACGAGCTTACCCCGGAATGATACTAGATGCTTATACTTCTGGGGCAGTGACTCGAACATGCGTTGGTTTGTTTCAGGATTCTTGCGGTTGGCAATTAAGAAATCGTGCCAGCCCTCACCGGGGTATAGCGGAAGCCCAGCTTGTTGACGCTCAAGGACCCAGGTAATACGATCCGCACAAGTGACCTTGTACCCAAATCCAGGTCCATTGTCCGACAGGAGTCCCGCGAGCGGTACTCCGCCTGGGAGTGGCCAGATAGGTTTTTCGGCAACTCGATAAGCGAAGCAACGGATTGCCAGTCCTAGATCAAGCCATCCACAGCCCAAGTAGAAGAACCAACCTTTCACGCTGGAGTGAATAGGATTATCTTCCTGCTCGGCGTGAAGATCGACTATTAGTGCTTCCGCAGCAATAGAGTACATGGCTTGTATTGGTCGAAGCTTGGCCAGTGAGTTCCTAGCTGAAGAGGCGTCTAGATGCTTCAGATCAATCCCAGATGTCGATGGATGAAACATGAGATCCTTGGAAAAAGAATAATTAAGTGCCAGCTTTGCGTCAAGTCCAAGAGACTGCTCCAGTGCCCAGAGGCAGCGGAAAGCTTCCCGCCATACTTGCTCAGCAAGGTACAGAATATGGCGCATCTCCTGCATATCTACGGTTTCCCAGAACCATGGAGGAGGCATGATGAAGGTTCCTTTGGAGTCGCTTTGGTATATGGTCTGGAGTGCGAGTGTTACAGGGGACAATCACAGTCGAATTTGCTCCCAAGTTGCGACTCCCTGGTAGGTTATATACTGCGGCATTGGCCAGGAAGCTCGGTTTTGTCACTGGGGAAGTGACTTCACAGTGCGGGTTGAGCATGGCTCAGACTCAGCATTGTGCTGACACAATGGATAGGTTGGATACTGGAGAGGAGACCTCTTGATAGACACGGAAAGCTGGTGCTTGTATACGCAAAGCACTTCTAGAGCTCAGCTCTACAGACAATTGAGAAATGACAATAATGGTGGGCTGACCATCAAGGAATCTAACGATTTTCATGCTCTGAGCAAAGACGGCTGAGGTAACTGGATTACGCGCCACGAAACGAAAGCTCGCGTCATGGGCAATACTGCAAGGAAAAATGTGTGATACACTCTGGACGAAGGGATTGTTTTGGAATCTAGATGGTTTACTCTATTCTGACAATGGATTAGCCTAGCTAGACTACTAGGCTACGCATCTTAGCAATAATTTCCTGGAAGCGGTCATACAATATGATCTAGGGTGACCGACAAGCTCTCTGGGAATGATAGTGGCTTCATGAAACTCAGTATTGGGACGACATTCTCACCTCTCATGGGGCACGAAAACCAGACCTGTCTACACCACAGACGCGGCCACATCGGCGTCCATTTTCAATGCCAGCTGCGCAAATTGCGCCAGAAACTGCTTTGGACAGGGTCACAGGTCGCGGAGCTTCCTCGAGCCTTCTGGCACCCTGAGTTCAATAATTGCCGTTGCAAGGTACAAAGCGCTGTCCCTCGACATGTCGCTGTTGAATGCGACCCAGCGCACGGGAAGGTAGGGTAGCCGGTAGCGGGGTGTTTTCAAGACCAAATGCGCAATCTCGCGCTTCAACGATCGCGCGTGCGTCGTGAACTCGGCCTGTTCTTGATTTTTGAAAAAAGTCAATTTGACCTTGCCGGTAGACATGAATTTGTTGAGAGCCTGGAAGAAATGGTCGAAACTAGCTTCGAACATCGCGATTGCTTCCGCAGTTGGGGTCTCTGGAAGAGTCTCCAGTATCTGGTCATAAGTTCCGGCCAAGTCATTGTATGCTTTCGTGGTGATATCATTGGATGCCTCCATGTCGCGGTTCTTGTCTAGGGATGACGATGGCGTATTGTTGGATGACTGCATGATGAGGAAGAGTGGTTGTGTCCTGCTTCCGGGATGAGTGGGCCGGAGAATATAATAAAAGAATGAGCTGCTTGATCCGAGTTCACATTGTGTAGAACTCGCCTAACATAGTATACGAAAGAAGCGACTCGCATCGTGGATTTGCACAACGCGATATTGAAGTTGCGGGATGACTGTCGCACGCATGGACTTGTGGGTTTTGTTGATCGACACTCTGAGTGGTGATGCGTCGCTCGCTTTGATGCTGTGCCCGGGGTGTTCCCAATGCAGTTCTAGCACCCATCGCGGGATTAGTCCCACCCCCACACCTCCTTTGCATCGACCCTCGTACCTTGCTTCTCCCCCTCCAACTCCCTCTCTCTCCGATCTTTCAGCTCCAGATACTCATCTACAATGCCCGCGTAATCCTTGGGGAAATACGGCGTAAACCTCTCACTCCACCACGTCACTTTCCTACGGTTCTGGACGCCGATATCGCGCAGTAGTAGATCGACGTACGGTAGAGAATCAAACCACAGGTCAGGGAAGCGAGCACCAAAGCCTCTGCTGTAGCGCCATTTGCCCCACTGCGTGTGCAAAACCGTTTCGTAGAGAATACGGTCCATCGGGTCGTTGGGGGTTGATGTGGACGGCTTTTCGGACACTGGTTCATTAGTCGAGGGTAACGGTGCTGGTGCGGAAAGAGCTGGCATCTGATTGTCGAGAAATGATGTGATCCACAGCGCTTGTGCTTGTGCAATGATGGGAGTAGCCGGGCTTCGATACGCGCCAGCGAATGCGAGTGTGCGGCTTCCGACGAAAGCAGGTGGAACCATGAAGCGGTATAGTCGATACGGTTCGCCGACGGTCTCGACGGCGTTGTCTGTCATGGGCTTAATCGATTTAGCTTCGGGTTGATGCTGAAGCTTGGGACATCTCTCGAAGATCTCAGCTTCTGCCCTTGATATGTATTTCCGAGCTGCCGCCGAAGTATGTCCGGGTAAACCAATCTCTCGATTGCTGACGAAATTCACCTGAGGCGCATCCTTCCAACCAGTCCCACATATCAGAACATCGGCTTGCAGCGTAGTTTCATCAGACAAATGGACCGTGTGCTCCGAAAGCCGCGTAATGTCTGCGATGTGTACACGGATAGTGCCATCTCTGACAAACTCGAAGAAGTCCAGTCCGTAGTTCAGCAACCCTCGATTTGTCCCAATGAAAAAGACATCATCCCAAGGCTGCAGCTTCGCCGTTTCGGGATGCGAGTCATACTTGTTGTGCTCCATGACACTGTGCTGGATCTTCCCGAAGAACGCGTCGACGATCTTTCGACCAAGCCAATGCTGATGAAAGAAATTGCTGATCCAGTTGAAGCCATCATCACCCCATATAGACGGGCTCAGCCATGTGATCAATCGTGTGGAGAGGAGGAGCTCTGGGATAATCTTGAGGGGCGTCAGTCGATTCGGCAGCATCCAGCAGGGCCCATGGCCAGACTTCCGGATAATCCAATCCACTTGAACGCCCGCTTTCGCATAGGCGCACGCGATATCCCAGGAGAACTTTGCGCCGCTGAGAAGCACAACCTTCTTGTACGGACCTAAGCCGTTCTCAGCCTTGGCGAATTCGCTTGTGTGGTAGATTGGTGCGCCGAACGTCTCTTTGCCCTCCAGCTTGGGCATGAAAGGCTCGGAGGTCAATCCAGTCGCTAGAATGAGTTTGCTGGTCTTGATCGTCTGCGTTACTGTTCCTTCTCCCTTCTCTTGCGACACTGTCAGCGTCCATCCGGAATCGCCCTCATCGACCGCCGAGTCAACGCTGCATTGAAAGCGCATGTGCCTGTTCAACTTGAATTCCCGTGCATAGCTGTTGAGATATTGATTGACGTGTTCGCCCGGGATGTGATCGTCAGCAAGGCTAAAACCCTCAGTGCTCATTGGGTAGTCGTTGAACTGCTGCGCGTAAGCTCTTATCGAGCCTGCCAAATCTTATGAAATGTCATATACCTCGAAACTACTGGAATTAGTGATGATGCTGCTAGATGTGGGATGATTGAGGACGTACGTTCGGAAATGATTGTTCGTTTTGAGACCTGGATAGAGGCGGTCTTTTGCCCAAACTCCGCCGAGCGATGTGCCTTTGTCCAAGACCAAAATCGAAGCATGTGGGTGGACATGTCGGTAGGTCTTTAGCATAGACAGTCCATGTATGCCTAGAAGGCGTTGGAAGCGCACCCTCGTGTGTTGTGGTGACCTTACCCGCTCCAACTATCACCACATCGAAGCTCTCCGTCCCCATTGCAATGCGTAGCCGGCCAAAAAGTAAATAATTCAAGAATAGGGTATCTTCAAAGAACGAACGTCTGGCGTGCGCGGCGTAATTGCGACGAGTATGAAAGCGAATGCATTTCGCAAACAAAGGGGGAAGGCTCTGCTTTTGAAGGCAGGTCGACGCAGGGAGCGCGGGATGGTGGCCCAGCTGACGGCATTCAATGCCAGCCCTACCAACTTGTAGATACGCCCGAGAACAGACAATACAAGGAGTGGCCGTTGTTGCGGCATGGCCATTGGATGCATCGGCTGGCGTCCAGGCAAGGAGGCGGCTTTAGCGAGCTCCCAGAGGCTGTTGGCTGAGGTCTGGACGCGCTAGCGCCAACTTGGTAGACCTGCGTCTTCCTGTTGCTAGTGCCCAACCTTTTTTTCGCCGCATCTTACTTTTATCCCAAATCTTGACACACGCGACTGCCATGCGCGGGAGCAGTCCCTTGGCTTGTCTTCTCCTGCTCCACTGCCTTTTTCCGCTGCCATCATCTAAGACAAGCGATGCTGACGGTCGGTTGCGCTCAGAGCTCTGACTCAGCTCAGCAAGACATGCGCCGACTACTCGTGGCGGTGGGACCGGCGAATGGGCGGCGCGAAGCAAGATGAAGGCGAATCGTCCGTCCCGCCGAGTCGTGCGAAAGGTGACTGTTTGAGGTAGGAACGCTGCAAAACTGCGATCCTACGACGACGAGCCAAGGTTCTGTCTTGACCGCTTCAGAGCGGCTCTGCCGTCGCAACCTTGATGACTGTATTCTGCGCGCGGCACTTGGAGAAGTAGCGGGTCGAATCTCGTGCATCGCGTCTTCTTTCCCTGTGTTGCTGCAGGTTGAAAGCGCATCGCTCCCCTTCGTCTACCCTGCGGGTCTGGCACTGTGACTCTTCTTCGATTGCGCCTCCCGCCATACCAACGACCCGGAGGTTTTGGAGTTCTTTAAAACCTCGACTCGAGGCATCGCGCTCTCGTCGGTGTGGTTGCTGCGCGGTGGTCGCTTACTGGGCGCATGCGAAAGCAGCATATCGGGCGCACCACTTGAGAGAGGCCAAATTCTGCTGGTTTTATTGGGGTCGAGAGTCGAAGCGTAAGGCGACGAGATATTGCGAGACGGAAGAGATGGAGGGAGAGATGGGATGAGGTTGAGGTTTTGTTGCACAGGACGGCGGGTATGCGTCACGGCCCCACCGCACCTTCCCGCTTCAGGCTCGCCTTGGTGTGACAACATCCTCTCGAGTCACCACCACCACACTTCCCATTTCCGTTCACTCTTCACGCATTGCCCCGAACCATCCGTGACATTGTAGCTTCACGGCGCAATCTCAAGGGCCTGAAGGCTATGCCTTGCACATCGCGGTCACAATGGGCTCACCACGCATTGTGCAGCTTCGCGCCTTGCCCATTTATTGCTCTTACTACACTCCGGGAACGTCGAACACACCCATCCAACCTCAAAATTACATGCTCCGTCACCATAGAGACTGAGACCGCTGTGTGTCAAGCTTTTGTGTCAAGCAGTACAACATAAAAGTAGTTGACGCGACATCCAAATCGAACTGAATCTTTCATCACCCTGCATCATGGCTCGATATATTGACTATGAAGAAGTCGCTCTGGCAGCGGGCTTCTGGTCTGAATACCAAATGAACGTCGCGACTAACGGCCACCCGAACGAGGACCTTCTCTGTGACCGAATCTGCAAGATTGGCGACGGGTTTGCCGCGCGCGGCGAAGATCTGGAGGCCTTCATCAGGGACAACCGCGACTCGCAATGTGCTTGCGACGTCGATGGAGAGAAAAAGAAAGCAATTGAGCTATACTGGGAGGCCCAGGGGAGGCTCTCGGCTCTCGAACGGGTTAAGGATGCTCTGGGTGCATTCTTGTCGGGCCATGACGCCGACCGCGAGGCACAGATACTGTCCGTACAGGAATGTGAGATATGGGTAGCTAAGCTGCGCCTAGAGCCAGGTCTATTTGGCAACAGACGAGCTATGGAAGCTCGCGCTCAAGAGACCGGGCTTACAGAGTCGGTGCGGGTGCGGTTTGACGAGACGGAAGGAAAGATTGCCACTTTGGTTGAGGAGCATGAGGAACACATACGACTGCATGAAGCAGCTCTGCAAGAATTGCGTGTCCGCAGGGAGCGCGGCGAGATCATTGAAGACCCTGATTTTGGTCTGACCGAAACGGAACCAGTCAGTAATATCGGCCGTACAGAGGTCTCTGATATATCTCGTCCAGTCTGCGCTCGGGAGCTCAACGATGAGTCCTGCCCCATCTGCCTCGGGGACCTGACTTTAAGTGAACAAGTAGTGCGCATCAACGCGTGCTCTCATCTCGTAGACGCAACATGTCTAGATACCTGGATCAATTCCATCGCCGCGCGGTGCAACACTTGTGTGTTGTGCCGTACGGTCCTATTCGAACGACGGCGCCGCGAGCCGACACGGTTTTTAGAAAACCTAAGAGAACTTCGTGAGCGCCAGTCCGGCAGTCACAGATACATTGGCGAGCTTCGTGGCGACGCGGACGTCCTCACGGATATTCTTCGCGAGATTGCCCCGTCCCAAGTCGCTGATTCGCTCGGTCGTTAATTAAATCCTATGGCCTTTCCTATCCGCAACTTGATCACATCTCGATTAGTAATTAGACCCAAATCCAAATTCGGCGTGAAATGGCATGTTTNCTCTTNATNTTCGTGCGAGTCGTCCCCCCCCCCTCCTCCGGCTAATGTGTGATGATTGGTAGACATCCCCGGTTTGTTCTCTCTGTTATTCTTTGGCCAATTCCAACTCAGTACTACCAGACGCAATTGGGTCATGTCACCATCACGAATGCAACTCTGCACCTTTGGCTTTGTGCGTGAAGATCACGAAACCAAGCGTTGTGAACGAACAATGCAGTCACATTAAACAAACATAATAACGGTGTGCAGGTTTCTCGGAGACCGAGCCTCGCCTCTATAAGAGGTCCCTTCTCTTGAATTTGACTTATTTCATGCTCCTCATCACAAACTCACCATTTCTAACAATGTCTAACACCCTGGACAGCTTGAGCACACTCCCAACTACACCGGCATGGCAAGCTGGTGGTTCAAAGCATCAACTGGATCAAATTCTCATGGCCGAGGATCGCAAAGCACTCGGGAATATCTGGCATATTGGCTCTAACGACGTGCCTCTGCGGACAAATCCCGAATTGCTCCACCTCCTCTGCCCTAAACATGTGCACCTCCCCGCTCACAATCAACCCTCTTACCGCCTAGAATATCGATCTCAGCCATATGTCGCGGAACTGACGGAACAACTGGACTTCAGTGGGTTTCAATTTCTGAATGACATGAATTTGTGCTTCGCCGCAGCTGGGATTGAACTCGAGGTCGAGGCCAATCTCGACTCTGTCGACCTGCTGTCCCACCTAGACGCTTACGACCTGCTGTCTAATCTAGACGCTGACTCTATTCTCCCAGAATCCTGTTCGTACTGGCCCCATATAGAGTCCCGCATCGATCTCTTCAGGGCCATTCGCCGCACGGTCCAGGGAAACGAGTCAAAGCTCCATTACGCCAATGCCAAGCAAGATGACTTCACCTCCCGTCTCGGAAATATTCGTCTATTCACCTTCCTCATGCGGTACAACTTCTATTATTTGCGCTTTAATGGGCAGGCATACGATGTCCGTTCCGTCGTGAATCTCATCAGGTTACTGCACGCTAGTGTGCGCCAGTTCGGTTTTCCCGGTTATGAAACCTGGAATGCTCCAAGGGAAGTCGACCAACTAGGAAAGATGCTGCAAAAGCGGACCATCGATCTATTCTGGCGCGCAGAGCCCCAAATCAACCTGACGTGGGCACCGAATGATGGTTATGGACTGGACTTGGGGTCCGTTCTTCCAGGCATGTTGACCCATACGATCGGAATCCATGTTCAGCACCACCTGTTTCCGCTGGGCCACATTCCGCCCATTGCCGAGTTCTCCACATCGATACCTGACCCCGAGGGTAAAGACTGCGCTATTTGTCGAATGGGAGCCACCCCGCCGGCAGTATCTACAGTACCCTGCAAACACATCTTCTGCGCCTCGTGCCTCGAGGCCTGGACGGAGTCTGGCCAGTCTATGAGCAACACCTGTCCCTACTGCCGCACAGAGCTATTCGCGATCAATCAGGCCCTTCCTACAGACCCCTATCGTCTTCCGGACTCCTTTGCTGAGGAGGCTCGTGAGATTGACAGACAGTTCTCAGAGCTCCAGAAGATTCTCACCAGTGTCAATTTCCTCAACATGGAGCTGGATTTCGAAGCTTTGGTGATTCAGGACCTGCACGGGGATGATTTTAGGCAGAAACATGGATCCGCTACTGCTGTGTGGCTGTAAGGGACGAGAGTGGATATTGGACTGCGATCAGGATCTTTGCGTCGAATAGTATCAGAGTCGTAAGTTGCTTCCAACTTTATCATCTGTCTTCTATGATTTCTGCCGTTACATTTATAGCCATTCTCTCCGTGAACTGCAATCAATACATCCATCGATTATATATTCTTGCCCTTCCTTTCATCTGTCAGTCGTCGTAGTCGCATCGATGTAAATCCCATCTTTGTCTTTTGAAACGCTGTACCTGCTCAAAACCATTATTTCTTGCGTCTCTCTCAGGCACAATTCGAAACTAGTTCACCACAAGGCAATAGATCTGGCAGTCGCCGATCATTGGGATGAGATAACGAACGACGGATGCCTGCCTTTCTTCCGCGCCCTAACAGGCGGGTTACACGCTTCTCTAAGGCCTTGAACAACGCCACCGCGAGGCAGACATTGTGCGCAAACAAGTAAAGCACCCTTTAAATACAATGGCGGTGTACAGTGAGTAAACATGCGGGGATAAGAGGGTCTTGGTGTGCTCTCCGGTAAGGTGTTCTTAAACCATGTCTAACCAACCTGATATCAGAACCCAGCTGGAACCTCAACAAGATGGACTCCTCGTCTTCACCAACCGCGAACCCTGTACACGTCTATGAGACTTCTATGACTTTGGATCAGACGCTTGCCGCTGAAGATCGATGCCAAGTAATTCATGATCTCGGCATCAGTAGCGAGGATTGGAACCTTGATTTGCCCCATCGACTGAAAAGGAAAAATCACCATCGCCTACACTGTTTTGGCGTGCAACCCGAAGCACGCTTGAACTACCGATCCGAGAAGTTGATATTAGCACCAACCATTTCTTCCGAGACATGCACTTGGCATTCGCCAGTGCCAGTATCGCTCTTGGAGTCAAAATGAACGCCGATACTGCCCAAGGTGTCAATTTGCTTTCACATCTAGATACCTATTCGTGTCTCCCGCAGTCGTTCTGGACACCCCACATGACTTCGCGTATCGAGCTGTTCGACCTCATCTCTGCCCGATTTGCGGAGCACCGGTCAGGCCTGTGTTTTGTGAACGCCGAATCCAACGACGTGCAGAGTCGTATGGAAAACTGCTCGCGATGGATGTTTCTCATGCGCTGGACCTTCTACTACTCGCGCAAAGAAGGCCAATCATTCCCTGAGATGCTCTACGCACTGTGCCAGATCAGGCGTGACTTCCATTTCCCCTCAAAGCCGGAGTGGAGCATAGATGAGGAACTTCAAGCTGCGCATTCTCATTATATCAAACGGTGAGGAGCTGATTCGTCGCGAGGTGCCAGCATTCCATTTGAGCCCTGACTTTTTCACGACGTTTGCATTTGGGATCTACGGTTATAACACACTGGCGTATCCCGTCATGTCCTCACTCGGCATAGTGGTCAGCCTTAAATTCCCACACTTGACCGGGGCCACCATCATGCTGAACCATTTTTCTTCACCACGCCTCGATGAAAACGTCCAATGCGTTATCTGTCACACAGAGGCCAGAATGCCACTCTCAACTGTATGCAAGCACATCTACTGTGCAGAATGTTTGAAGGCTTGGACTACATCTAATCAGCCTAGCTCAAAGACGTGTGCCTACTGTCACAGGAAGCTGTTCGACAAGCACCGTCCGCAGCCCTACTACTTTCCAGATCCGTACTCTGAAGAGGGTGAGGCAATAGACCACTGGTTTCAGTGGGCCGACAAGCTTAATGTCAGCTGGCACTTCTTCCACGTGGAACTAGAATTCGAATCCCACATCGCCATCGAGATGGGTGCAATTACGGTTCCGGAAGCTGCTATTCTGGAGTCAATCACCCGGTCCGAGTTAGACTCGGAGGCGAAATTCATTACCAGGAAGTAGTTCAAGTCCTATGCGCACTTTGAGGATGGCACCTAGTCTGTCTTCCCTGAGCTTGGCCGCCTTCTCGACTCTTAAGTTTGGAACTTTCAAATGTCAGGTAGGAGGGTTCGAAAATTCCAGCTTAGAGGGCTTTTAGATGTTTCTTTGCGGCTTGGCATTGCACTTGCCGTATAGTTATTGTTGTTTAAATACATACTATATGCCATTCCGTACCTTCATGTATCTGCCAATCACCCAATTGATTTAACCTTCGCACACCTGTTTCCTAACGGATCGATTTTCAGTCACGCTTGTATTCTAGTGCTCTAGATCATTCAATCAACAGATTCATTGTATCACCATTCGAATAATGCCCCCAGAGTAGGAATACGGGTGCAAGACGTCGCTACAGGAGCGCTGGCCATTGGGCAATTGATACTGTACGCGACAGTGCGAAAATATTAACAGGTATCACAATATAACAAGTGAATTGCATGTATGCTACCAGCGCGCTCACTGAGAAACACCTTGAGCCACCTACATGCACGACGACCAGGTTGCACCTAACTATCGGCACGGACCTACACCATTCCTACTTACGACCCACGACATCAAATGCCCATATGCGGTCTTCGTGTTCGCGTTGACCGGTAATAACTGTAAGGCTGCACCCGGCCATCGCTGTGGCCGTTGGGGTGATGTCTCGTGATGGACCAGTTTCGAATGCCTTGGTTAGCTCTCGCATACGAATTGGTTACCCAATCATCGCATTGTGTGGTTAGAAAGACGAAGAATAAATTGCAGTGGAAAGATCGTTGACGAAGTGCCTCGATAGAATCTCAACTCCTGTCTGTGCGACTAGATGCCAGGTCATTCGATTAATGGGGGAGTAACAACGCACTTAGTATGCGCAAGGCTGAATCCACTCATTGTCTCGCCATCTACTCCCCTCTCTCATTGGATCCTTAGCCTTGACGACTTCGACTTCAATCGCGCGTTGGTGACAATAATCCCCAGTCGACGGGTGGCCTCTAATAGTGAATTTTGGGGTCGATCTAATAGCGGGACGCAACCTAACTTTCCTCTTGATTTTCTGAAAAGTATTATGAGGCGTGCATGGATGATGGCGAAACGGTTACAATATGAATCGCTTCGTATCAAACGCTCATTATAATCTAAAGTCCACGGCGTATGCAGATGAGGTGACCTGCATATAGATTTGTTAGTCACTGGTACCTTTTATTAGCTCGATCTTATCTATTGCCTATCATACAGCTTAACAGAAGTAGAATGTCGTCCTTGAATCAGGTGGTTTGGACGAATTGTAAAAGCAACGGACCAGGCACCGTAGCATCTCGAGTCTCGCATTGACGTATTTCGTAACCAATCCAGCTTATGTCTGCTCATGAGACCTTCTCATTGTGCATAAAAGAGCACGTCTTTATCTCTCTTCATACTCCTTATCCGATCCACTACCTAAAAATTCCCCCAAAGCGCATACACTTACATTGAATCCTTCTTTCTCAGCGATTTTTCGATTGCGACACCCTGAACATGAAACTCCTAAATACTCTACCCTTCCTCGGTCTTGCTCTGGCCAACCCCTTCCCGGAGCCACACCGTCAGGCTAACACTTCGGTTCAAGCTGCGACTTGCGGTATCTTGACGAACGGGCTCAAGTGCCGATATCATCCGGTGATCGATCCGAACAACATTGTCACTACCTTCAACAAGGGAGCCTCAGTGTACTTCACTTGCTACCAGTACGGGGACTGTGCTAGCGGCGTAGGGCCTTGGTATGTTTGCTCGTCACCCCAAAGTATTTCATCCGTATTGAAATGCTAACACTGTGTCTTTCAGCACTGGGTCGTCCTGCGGCTCAGGTAATTGCAACGTTTGGGACTATGCTTGGGACTATGATTGCTTTGTGAATGCAGCTTATACAAGCGATGCATGCACGCCATGTAAGTCGCGGATGCCAGCAAGATTGTTGCAATAGCTGATGGCGAGCAGCTACCTTGGTGAGGTGCAATTTCTCTAAGGAATAGTTCCCCAAGAAGTTATTCCTCGAGGTTGCAGTCATAGGGGAGGTAAGGGGTCGACAATTTGATGAACAAATTGCAAGACTTCAGTCAAGCGGTCATATCAGGCGTGGTGCAAAATCTCTAGTGTGTTTTGGCATGGTGTTGGGTTCTGTTGATTGATTGACGATCAGATGGGTGCAAGAGTTGTTAATTGAAACTACTCAGGAGCTACTGTTTTATACAGTGTTACAAGCCACCTACGTAATATACTCTCTTAGCTAAGTACCCTATATAAAGCTAATAGCTAATTAGTTGTAAAGTTATAGACTATACCTAATTAGGTAGTTTATAATATTTATAAGTAAAGACTTAATAGATAAGTAGTAACTATTTATGTAGTAAACTAGCTACTCCTACTATTATTTAAAGGCCTAAAAGGAAAAAAGAAAGACTTATTACTTAGAGTAAGATTTAAATATCTACTCTATAGCGTTATCTAATAAAGAAAAGTATAAAAAAAAGTTACGTTTTCTCTTTTAAAGCTCTATTTACGTAGTTTAATAAGAACTCTACTACTACTCCACTTATATATATTTTATTATTTTAATTTAATTAAATAAGAAAGGTAGCTTAAGCCTTTCTATTATAGCTAGCTATAGATATTTAAGATATAAAAAGTTATTAGCTAATCTTTAGCTACTATAATTAGCTAAGATTAACTCTATTTTAAGTAGAATACTATAAAAGATATTACTATCTAATTTAGTAGCTATTTAATCTTACTTTAAAAGATATTACTATCTAAGGAGATATTCTTACTAACTAAACTAAGCCGCGTCTTTAATAATAGTAAAATCTAAACTCTATAAATAAATATCTATCTTTTATAAATAAATTTTAAAAAAAGTTATTATACTCTTTTATAAGATACTTTATAAGCCTGTAAATACTTACTAAGAAGTAGAAAGCTAAAGCCTCTATTAGAGATCTCTATATACGTAAATAGATATTATCTAATTACTATAACGTAGTTAGGCTAAGTCTAGATAAGCGTTCTATTAAACTCCTCTACTTATATAGATAAGATAAGTTAACTAAAGATATTCTTAAGGCCTAGTTATTTAATAAAGTATTAGTATTTTTACTTAAAGAGAGGTTTAGTAAAGCTATTAGCTAGTATATAACTAATTTCTATTTATTTAATTAAAAGCTCTCTTCTCTAAGATGCCTATTATAGCTATAGTTAATAAGTATTAATATATTAAAGCTTTATATTTAACTTATCTTTATTAATTATAATTAGTTAAACTATCTACGCGTTATTATAGTATAGTTTTAGTTCCTACTCTATCTAAAAGCTAATAGTCTTAAAGAAATACTTTTAGACTATTATCTTATCTCTAGTCTTAAAGAGAATAAGTAACTTAGTCTCTATAGTTAACTTAGTAACTAACTTTTACTTTATAGCCTTTTAGTTAATTAGTATTCTAAATAACTTAAATACGTATCTCTTAAAGCTTTATCTTATAATAGAATTATCTATAAATAACGCGTTTAATACGCTAAAGAAGTTCTCTTTATCCTCTAAGCTTAAAGCCTTTAAAATAAGGTATTTAGTACTAATTAGATAGTTCTATACCTATACTACTTAGGCTAGATACTCTAAAGTAAAGTTTTAAAGATATATTATAAGTATTAAGTAAAGAAATATAATATTAGCTTATATTATATAGCTTATGTATTTTAGTAATCTTATAAGTCTTTAGTAAAGCTTAGTTCGCGTAGAATTCTTTACTTAGAGTTCTTAGATTATTATCTTCTTCTAAAGAGTTTTAGAATACTTTAAATCTCTTCTAAGAATATTTAAGAATCTAACTACTATCTTATTAATAAAGGTATCTTAGATTAGCTATATTAATTCTTAATTAGAATCTTATATAACGCGTATACTTAGAAACTAGTTAAGCTCTTTTATCTTTCTAAGCTAATAGCGCTCTATTAGTTTACGCTTAAACTTAGTATAGATATTTAGATTATTTAGATAAACTAGTACTACGATATTGTTAATATAGAAGAAGATAATTAGTACGTTACTAATCTATAAATAAGTAGTATTATATACCTCTTTTAAGCTAAGGTCTTATAGTATAGCTATTAGATTATTATACTATAATAATAAAGCTTATTTAAGGTTATATAAGGCTCTTAGTAATTATAGCTTACTTATAATACCTTTCTTAGTAAATTCTTTAAAAGTAAAGACGTAAATCTTATCTTTAAGCTTTACGTTAAGAAACGCATTTATAGCGTTATACTAGTATATCTTTAGTTCGAACTTTACTACTAAAGCTATTAAAGCTCTAAAAGTCTTTATAGCTAACGTAGCTGCGTAAGTATCTCTCTATCTAAGTTATAAATTATCTCTTATAACGATTCTTATCTTATACTTAATAAAGTACCTATCTTTATTAAACTTATAGATAAATACCTATATTAATAGAAGAATCTTATAGATTCTTATATTAACTATATTATTAGCTTCTTTAAAATAGTCTTTAGTCTAATATTAGTTTTATTCTACTTAAGCGGCTACCTTAAAAGCGTTATCTAATAGATAATTCTTTAGCTTATTCTACTATCTTAGTAGTTTAGAGAGCTAAGTATAGTAAATCTTTAAGAGTTAGTGTAATGGGCTACGCCTAACTTGAAAGTCTCGGGCTAAGCTCTTAGAGGCTCTGAATTCTTTAAGGAAGTCTTCAGAATACCTCTATAATTTCTAATAACTATATAGCTAGTTCGCGGAGCTCTATAGCTTCTTATTAAATTTATAAGTATCTTACTAAGTACTTACTCTTAAGGCCCTACTACTTATAATTAAATTTAATCTCTTTTTATATTCTCTTCTTATAACTATGTAGTTATAGTTACAGACGGAAGATAAACCTCTAGTAGAAGAAAAAAGTCTTCTACTTATTAGATAAGTCTTTATAATAAGGCGTTAGAGTAATATAAAGTAATAGAAAAAGTTATATTTAGAATAAGAAAGTAATAGTATAGTTACTCTATAAATTAGAGAGGTTATAACGCGTTAAGACAAAAGCTAACGCGATATAAAAAATACGTAAAGAATAGACTAAAGAAGTTATTAGTAACTCTAAATATAAGAAGTTAAAAAGTATATTAAAATTATATTTTTAAAGATTAGAGAAGATAGACTTCTAAGATAATAAAGTTCTTAGCTAAATAAGAAAGAAATCTAGCTACTAAAAAAAATATCTTAGTAAAAGTTCTAATAAGAAAGTTTACTAAAGAAAGAGCTAATAGTCTCTCTAAAAAATAAGTTATTATAAGACTAATAGAGTTCTTAAGAGATAAGTATTTAGATAAAGAAGATATTATAGAGAAGATCTAACTAATTTACGATTAGATATATAACTCTATTAGTTATATAGAAGCCTCTTTACTAAGTACTATATCTATCTCTCTTATTATAGACTCTTAGTAAGTATAGATTAATATATTAATATAAATAATAAATAATATAAATTACTATCTAGATTTCTTCGCTTATACTTTATTATTTCTAATCTTAATAAGTAACTATACTCTAGCGCCTAGTCTAGCTCTCTAACTCTAATTTACTCTAAATACTTAAGCTCTAAAGCTTAAGATACTAGACTCTAAACTCTTTAATAAAAATAAAAAGAACTAAAAGAGGTTTAAATATTAAATAAATAATAAGCTTAATTATAATAACTACGAGTAGAGGTTATCTACTAGAATATATATAACTAGCTATCTTAAAGAGGTAGTAGCTAGAATTAGTAGAATATAAGTAGATAATAACTTATATAAGTACTAATAAGAGCTTATAGAGTACTTAAACCTCTATTTTAGAGACGCTAATAAGAAGAATAAAGTACTAAGTAAGCTCTTTTTTATTTTTTAAAAACTAAAGTAGTCTTTATAATTCTATAATATAGTATTTACCTAATTAGTAAATAAGGCTAGAGAATCTAATAATACTACTATACTACGTACTTTATATTTAAAAAGATTAGCGCTAGACCTTTAGAATAAGATAGTAACTATAGAAGTTCTAAATTATTAGAGTATAGATAATCTAATAAAGCGGGTTCTTTATATTAAAAAGAATATATACTATAATTAGATATATATATCTACTAAACTAGCTTTTAAAGAGAAGCTAATAGACTAGAAGTCTATAAAGTCTTACTTTAGAAAGATCTAATAAGTATAACTCTTATAAAAAGATAACTATAAAAGAGTAAAATAAGTTCTAAAAGAGACTCTAAAATCTTAATAATAAGAAGATAAGTATCTCTACTATAAAAAGACTAAATACTTTACTACTAAGTATTTACTTAACCTAGCTATTAAACTAATAAGTATTAGATTCTCTAGAGTAGAGAAAGAGCTCTTATTATTAGTAAAGCTAAAGAAGTTCTTAGATAAGAAGAGAAATTAGCTCTTTTTAGTAAAAGTTACTACTAGAGAGTAGAAGTAAAATTAAAGTTATTAATAAATATAAAGAGCTTTTTAGAGTTTAGACGGAAGTATCTAGATATAAGTTCTATTACTATATACTTTATAGTAAATAGAATCTTATTAGCGTTTACTATATTAGATACTAGATACTTAATCTTTAGATTTTACTTTTTATAGTTTATACGTAAGAATAGTCTTACGCGCATTTCTCTCTTATAAAAGAGAGAAGTTATTAGAATTACTAGTAACTACTTATACGTAAAAAAAGTAGTTTATATTAGTAATAATATTAATAGATACTAAGAGAAACTATAGTTATATATATAAAAAGAAGACTAAAAATATAATATAATTTTTAGACTACTTTAGTTTAAGAAAAACTATATTACTATCGCCTTAGTAAAGGGGTTAATCTATATTTATAAGTTAAAAGTACGTATAAAGAGCTAAGAAGGTAAGAAACTAATTAAGAATATATATAAAGTTATAGTAACTACCTTCTAACTATTAGTCTAATAATTAAAGAAGAAAGAGAATAGTATTTAAGTTTTTACTACCTCTTTATTAGATATCTAGAAGGCGTTAACTCTAAAATCTAAGATAGACTCTAAGTAGTAGCTACTAGACTATCTAAAGAACTTATATAAAGTATTTCTCTAGTTTAAAGTAGATAAGTTACCCCTACTATAAGATCTCTTAGTTAACTACTATATTAAACTAGTACAGAAAAATAAAAAAGAAGTAGAGATTCTTTAAAGATTACTTTATAATATATTTTAGTAAAAGCTCTTAGTATTATAGAAAAAGTTAATCTTCTACTTAGACTATAAGTTTATCTAGATAAGTAGATTAAGTACAGCCGCTTTAGTATTATTTATATATAAACTAAAAGAGGGGTTACGCTTCTATATAGACTACTAAACTCTTAACGCGATTACTTAAAAAAACTATTACTCTCTTCTCTTAATCTAAGAGACGTTAAAATAGATTAGCTAAGCTAAGTAGTTTATAAAGTTAGATATTATTTAAGCCTTCTATAAGATTTATATTATAAAAGGCGACGAGTAGAAAACTATCTTTAAAACTTAATTTAGTTTTTATAAGTA
This sequence comes from Pseudomonodictys pantanalensis, assembly GCA_019022785.1. Classification (NCBI taxonomy): domain Eukaryota; kingdom Fungi; phylum Ascomycota; class Dothideomycetes; order Pleosporales; family Parabambusicolaceae; genus Pseudomonodictys; species Pseudomonodictys pantanalensis. The sequence goes on from JAFHBV010000163.1 coordinate 72,381, forward strand.
GCTAGTAACTTCTTTTAGTATAATAAACGCCCTAAGTACTTTCTAACGCTATATTAATTAGACTCTAAGAGAATTCTTAGATAACTTTTATTTAGTCTACTTTAATAATATTCTAATTTACTTCTTAAGCTCTAGAAAGAATTATAAGAAGAAGGTTTACTAAGTAGTAAAAAGATTAAAAGTAGCTAGTTTATAGCTAAATATTAAAAAGAGTAAGTTTAGTATAAAAAAGACTAAGTATCTTAGATTTATTATTAAGATAGAGAAAGAGATTAGTATAAATCTAGAAAAAGTCTTAGCTATACTAGCTTAGAAATCTCTAAGATTAGTAAAAGAAGTTAGAAGCTTTCTAAAGTTTACTAATTTCTACTACTAATTTATAAAGAACTTCTTAGAACTAACTTCCTCTTTAATAAAGTTAATAGGTAAAGACGTACTATTTATATAAGAGCCTAACTAATAGAAAGCCTTTAATAACCTAAAATATATATTTATTATAGAGCTAGTACTTACGTATCTTAACTTAAAGTAGGAAGCTATTATAGAGACGGACGTATTTAATTAGTTTATAAAAGATATCTTATCTTAGTATAAAAAGAATAGAGTCTTATAACTAGTAATATACTTCTCTACTAAGAACTCGTCTATAGAATATAACTATACTATCTATAATAAGAAGTTATTAGTAGTAATTAAGTATATAAAGTAATAGAGTAGTAAACTTTAAATAGTACTATATATTATAGTAGTTATAGATTATAAGAATCTAAAGTACTTTATAAAGTTATAGTAACTCTTAGAGAGATACGTATACTAAATAGATATTTTAAGCTAGTTTAATCTAACGTTTATATACTATTTAAAAGTAGCTAATAGTAGAGCTAACGCTCTCTCTTATAAGAAAGAGAATATACTATAAGATAATAAAGATAATAGAGTAAAGTTCTGCTACTTCTAGCTACTCTATACTATAAAGATAGAGAATAGTAAAAAATCTAATCTAAAAGCGTCTACTACTTTAGTTATATAAGTTCTCTTTACTAAAATATAAGAGATAAACCCGTCTACTAAGTAGAAGGTATTAGATAGTTTAAAGAATCTTTAAGATATTACTTAATAAAAAGATACTATATACTAATAAACTCTAAAGATCTTAAAGTTAAATAAGCGTAAGTTTCTCTTAGAATTAAAGCTTAAGATCTCTCTTTTAGAATATATAGAAGAAGAAGATAAGAAACTTCTCTATTAAAACTACTATTAAATATTAGACTTTAAACTCTTACGTACTAGTCTAATCTTAACTATCTATAATACTATAGCTATAGGTTACTTAGAGTAAGAGATTACTTATAAGATCTTAGCTTATAATTACTTTTAGCTAAGAATATTCTCTGCTATTAAGTTCTATATTAAGAGCTATAACATTTATAAACAGATAAAACTCTAGTAAGAACTAAAAAGTAGATTTCTAAAACTACTACTAGTCTTAGACTAGATATAGAAGAAGATCTCTATAGACTTTATTATAGAGCTTCTAAAGAGTAATAGAAATATAAACTTAATAGTAATTACTAACTAACTTAGTAAGAATATAGTACTAATTCCTCTAGAAAATATCTAGATAGAAATAGTTATAATACAGAGGGGTAACACGGAAAAAACGTAATCGATTTTCTTATCTATTTTAAAAGCTTATAACTTTATAATTAGTAGAGCTATAATTATAAT
>JAFHBV010000164.1:0-73409 GCA_019022785.1 Pseudomonodictys pantanalensis
CGTGGGGCCGGTTCGTTGTAAAACTCACACGTCCGGGTTTCTTGCCACAACCCGCGGCCCCGGTTGGGTGCCCGCCAACCCCCCCCCCCCCCCAAATCTCCCAGGATGAAGGTGCTGTGCTGGGGTGTGTATTTCCTTTCGACTCTCCCAGGGGCTTTGTCAGACAGGAATCCAAGCAAAATTCCCACAAAGGCTTCTGTCGGGCGCTTCAAGGTCAACATACACGATGACAGACTCCCAATCGAGGAAGCGAACATCAACAACACCCAATTGGAGCCGAATCTGATCAACCTGTTCAACAACATTCTCGTCGAATATTATGACAACTACACCTTCGATGAGACTCCCCCGGTGGACGCACAAAATGCCACGTTGAGCGACATGGCCAATGCGAATCTCTCTACAGACTTCTCCAAGTACGCTCAGGGACTTCTTGACGCTGCCTATCAAGTCGCAAACGAGACTTTCGCCGACGAAAAGGCACTAGTTGAGACATATTATCCAGGCGAATCGTTGCCATATCCAGATGTTACATTAAACTACTTACTAGCAATTGCAAATCTGACCGAACAGACACGCTACTACATCCGGGGGGCATACACCGGCGTAGGTTGGAACAGTGCGTGCTCCGACTACGTCAACGAGGTGTTGGGCAACAAAGACGAATGGGCGAAGATGGGCTCAGGCGCCGCCACCACGTTGATGGCACTTTTGCCAACTTTTCTGGCTTTCGGTAACCTGTTAGTCCTGAAAATAACACCATAACTCAGAAATCGTCAAGCTAACAACATGTAGGTTTGTGCCTCGAAATTCAGAGGCCTACACCACTAGTGCAATTGTTGGGCTCACAACTGCGTTCTACAGTTTTGGTCTCCCCGTTCAAAGCGTACGTCAACACACCTGTCTTTACGAGCATAGGCACCAGTAAAAATCATGCTAACGCAGTATAGCTCTCGGCTGTTAAGCAAAAGAATGTCCATATTCTCAGCGTCTTCGGTATCGCGAGTCTCTCCCTAATCGCCAAACTCGGCAAAGTAAGAAAGGAAACCAAGGAAACGAAAGACCCCAGCAACACGGATCACGGAACAGCTGCTCACAGCACCACTCTGGAGGAGCTTCAAAGCTGGTCTTCCGACGGGGATGACGACAAAGGACCGCACAATGATGTGAAAGGAAGCTTCGTGGCAATAAGAGATCTGGCCAGCAAATGGGAGAAGCGATGGCATTTCTGGCACGTCCCTGCGTTGCTTGTCTGTGCTGCTCAGGTGCTCATTTTTGTATTCGCGGTGTATCCCCTATTTCAGTACCTCGGAGTTCCTCAGTCCTTCATAGGATGCAGCGATAATGGCGCCGAGTATGATTACGAGTGAGTGGAGACGCACTGTTTTATCGTTGACATTTGCTAATGCCCAGCAGCTGGACCGGTGCTTATCTAGGTGTCAGTGCGGGAGTAAACACGATCTTTAGGTATATCATGTGGGAAAACAGCGACCATGAGCGTGTCAAAGGTATGTGGACTAGTCCCAGACACTCGATATACATTCGCGACTCACTTTTAGCAGTATATTCCATTTCTAAACGCGCAATAACCGAGCTCCGCGCCATTGTGAAGACCTCGGCTGGCGAGACCACAGCGACTCACCTGCCACCACTCCTACCGCCATATGTGCTTGCTATTCGACGCTTCTTCGGAGCAATATTCAACTTCATCCTTCGCAGGAAGGGTCCGTCTGCCCCGACCAATTCGCCTAGCCTCATAAATTTGATCGGCAAGACATTTCGACACATCCGCCGCCGATTCGCCTATATTTTCTCCAAAGGCAACTTTATGAAGGTCATACTTGCCGGCTTCAAATCCAATACACCCTCTGCCCGTCGCTGGCGACCCGTCTACATCTTGATTCACCTCTCCACCGAAGGCCGGAACCCGCTCTTTACGCTCTTCACTGGCTTCATCGAAGCAGGCCTCCTACTCGTCCTTACGTTCTTCTTCGCCGCACAATGGGGTGGGAACCTTGCCCTGACAATGATCGCTCTGGTTCTTCTCCTCGTCTTCATCACACTCGGCCGTGCACTGGGACTTGTCTACGTTTGGCTCAGCAGCCAAGTGTGGGGTCTTACGGTTATTAATTGTGATAGCGTCAAGGAGATTCGCGGCGTCCTGCGCATCATTTGCAGCATGCAGGATGTAATCGTCAGAGTCAATGGCGCCACGTACTTTGAGGGTTACCGCATCGACGAGCTAGACACATTTGAATCGTTCATCGAACAATACGAGAAGGGAGAGCTGGACGATGACGATGCGACGCCAACTGTTTCTGTGCAACCAAACAAGCCTTCTCCCGTGTGATCGAAACAGGAGAATGCGCTCGCTGAGTAATAGCGCCCAGGTGACACCAGAGTGGTTGGATCGTAACCGATTACCGGATCCGGAACCTGGAGTTCCGAATTTCCTCCATACGATTTCTTAGGCATCGGACTTAAGTGACAACAACACAGGACACATCGATCACGCCTCCGATAATGCTCCGCACTGTCAATATAATCATGCTGTGGCCGGTCGGTTTGCCCAATTTGCGGAATGGGATGTAACTCCGCGCATGATAATGAAGCGTCGTCCGAAATGTCAGCGGCTTGGAAGGCTTGGAAAGAAGGCTTTGGTGCGAGACGGACGTAAAATGGCGAAGCATACTTGGGTAACCGAAGATAAAAGGCGGTGTTGAAGTCTTCTTTGCGTTCTCTTTCACTAGCATAGTCACCACGACACTCTTCATACTCCTCTCATCATCCCATTGTTCCACAACCCGCACGTAGAACCTAACAAAATGGCACCTATCTGGCCAAACATGACGGAAACCATCCATCACAAGCTCTACCCAGCAATCGATCCTTCAAACCCTTCTCTTTCCGCCAAGGGCAAGACCGTCATCATCTCAGGAGGCGCTTCCGGAATTGGCCTCGCCACTGCGCGAGCGTTCTTGATCGCCAATGCATCTACAATCATCATTCTTGCACGTCGCCAAGAAGCCCTTGACTCTGCGAAATCCACCCTCGATACTGATAACGCAACTGCAGGCCGCCAGGCCCAAGTTTGGACCTACAAAGTCGACATATCTCTCCCCAACGCCGCGGAGCCAGTCTTCAAGTCCATCCGCGAGCGCCTCAATGGAGACGCAGACATTCTCATCACAAGCGCCGCCTCTCTCGAGCAAGGCAAAACGACCGTCGAATTCGAAGACCGCGTCTGGCGCGCCAGTTTCGACACCAACGTCGCAGGCAACATGTCTCTCGTGCGCGCCTTCCTCCGCCCCGAGATCCCTGCCATCCCTCTTACGCTCATGGACGGCCAGACGAAAACCATCGCTGCTGGGACCACCGTGCCAACGCATAAGAAACTCATCATAGACATCTCCTCAGCCGCAGCCTACATCCCCCTCCAAGGCAACGCGGCCTATGCCTCCAGTAAACTCGCCTTCACGCGCGCCTTGCAAACTTTGCAGCTTGAGCTCGACGGCATCCCAGGCCATCCGGTTCGCGTTGTTAGTATGAATCCAGGTGCGGTATTGACAGAGAGTGCGAGTAAGTTTGTAGATGGACCCGGTTTGGCAAGGATGGGGATGTTTGAGTGGGATGAGGTGGAATTGCCAGCGGGGTTTGCGGTGTGGCTCGCCAGTGTGGCGGGGAAGGAGGACGGAGGGTGGTTGAGGGCGAGGTATGTAAGCGCGAATTGGGATGCTGATGAGATTTTGAAGAGGAGGGGGGAGTATGAGAGGGATCCGTTTCTGGGAACGTTTACGCTAAAGGTTGAGTAACTTCCTGTAAAGAGAGGATAGAGAAAGAGTCGAGCTTGCAGTTCGAAGTCGTATACTGGTCGATATTTGCTTTTGATGTGACCTCGTGAGTGGAAAGCAAACTTTTTTCTTTTGCGCATTAAGACTGGAGAAATTGGGGGCTTATAGAGTATGTTCATGCCGAGTGTAGCCGGGATTAGTTTAGTTGCGCTAACTTGTGTGTAGACGGGTGATCTGGAGGTTGGATTCGAATGCTATGTATCGCGTTTGTGGAGACCGATGTTGGAGAGACGACAATAGAGTTATGGACAAAGGTACAGAGTGTTCATTCAAAGTATTCTTGGTGGGCATCTGGCTGGAGAGGGCAGCGAATAGAACTAGTGCAATAAAGATCAGTAACGCGCGATGACTGACTGTGGCAATGTAGGGCAGTACCGAATTTGATGGGTATAACATGCACCGCCTGGTCCCTGGACGCCGCTACACCGTGTGTTCCAGAGTCGATGCATTCGCACCTATGCCGTTTTCCGCCATGCATCCACCAAAAGCGCACCACCCGCCACACCTCCCAGCAGTCCCACAGCCCAATCGCTCAAGAAGCCATTTCCTTCCTCTACGCTCCAGTGCAGCGTCATGGGCAGGTACGCCACGTTGCTCACGAGATCTCTCCACCATAGGCGTCTTTGGGTCTCTCGCTCTTCTCTAACTATTTTGCCCTCTTTCTCTCCATCTACGACGACCTCTTCCCTTGAGTTGTCAAACTTGTCGCGATAACAGTGCAATACCCCCAGTCTTCCCAGTTCCAGTACCACATGCGCGGCCCAAAACCTCCCACTCCACACCCACCACCTGGCCTCTTTCCTCTTGCCCTTCTCCCCACTCCAGGACTCGCTTGTCAGTGCGCCCTTGCTCGCCAAATACGCACCGTTCTCCAACACTTGAAACGCTGCGCAGCTTGCTATCTGCGCCCACGTAATTTTCCTTACCAACTTCTCCCTTCTAACTACTGTTGTTCCATCTCCTTTGGCGTTTACAGGTGTATTCCAGGTATCCCTTGCCCATCCATATATACCCACCAGTCCCCACAGTCTTACAAATATTCTGAAGTCTCCGATCACCGTTGCGAGTGCTCTGCTACTTCTTGCCGCTCGATCTAACCGCTGCGTGCTTAGTGGTGCGGGGATGGTCGCAACGAGTGTCTCGCCTGGCAGGAGCACTTCTTCCGCTTTGTCGGCGATTGTGGTAGCTAATTTCGTGAGGCGGCGCGAAAGAAGGCGCGACACCACTGCGGAGACGAGCTCGAGTGTGTAGGATACTGTGCAGAGGAGGGCGTCCGTCGATGCGGGGTTGGCCAAAAGGCGCGATAGGTGGAGGAGCGTGCGGTCGGCCCTCCCTACGAGAGGAAGTATGCGAACAATGAGACCGGCGAGCCTCTGGGCGGTTGCATTGCGGAGGCTGTGGAGCGCTTTCGGAGCTTTTGGGGGAGCTGGGTCGACTGGGCGGGGGGAGGATGGGATGGTCGTGTTTGGCGGTGGTTGGGCTGAGGACTCTGATGCCATCTTCAGGATCCGGGTAGGTATACTGAACGGAAGAGATGAAAGAGCTCTTGCCGGACTATCATCGTGTTGTGAGGTCTGCTGGAGTGCAGTCAAGCCTCTGGCACCCGCGGTTTGCTCCTGATAGCGCATCGCCGAGGTTGGATAAAAGGTCCGAAGCCGCTGTGGCTGGACGAATTGTGGCTGGTGCATACAACTTCGATTTCGACTCCGACATCGACCTCATCTTTGTTCCTTTCCTTCCATGCCCCTTATCTACCGAAAGGCACGAAATTAAGATATATATCAGTAATTCTACTCCCCACGTCCGCGCTCCTGCATATGTGTGGCTCAAAGCAATAATGTCTCCTCTTAGTCCACGACGCAGTCCCTTGTATTGCTAGGAGACCGCATCCGTTTTACGATTTCCAGCTAGCATGAGAAGGCTTCGGCGAGCGGCTTTATTATCCAAGCACAGCTTTTATATCCATAGCATTAGTAGATTACCAACAACTTCGTGCTGAAATCTTGAGCCAAGCAGGGCACTCCGTCATCTGCAATCGAAGATCCCAAGACCCCGTACCCCGTGTATCCCGTTTTAGCGTCTTCCCACCTCAATCTAGGCCATCTACAGACTACAATAGCTTTGTAAATCCATATCCTATTGTCCTATTTCCATTCTTTCTGACATTCTTCTTTCAATCTTGGGTTAGCTCGGCGCTGTTCACAATGTTGTCTACCCTCAGCTTTGACCGTAGACTGGCACAATCACCATTTGTATCTATTAACTGATTCTTACGAGGGACCGAAGCGTTGTTGCTATTGTCTTCGGCGATGGTACACTCTTGACTATTGGGCATTGGGTGGACCTTTGAAAAGATTCCTGGTCAACTTTCCATTCGTTCTAAGGATCACTGTATTCAAGGCTCACCCTCACCCAAGAGAACCCTCCTCTCCTCATCTTCCATGCGTCTTTTCTCCTCTGCCTTTAAAGGGCTTTGCCTTAGCTCTGCTTCCTCACCAACATCTACACTGAGTACGGTAATATCGATTCCCTACGTCCAAGCCTTTGGCAAATCAATCAACATGATCTTCCCACTTCTCCTCAACGTCCTCCTCATCTTGTTTGCCTCCATCATCTTCGCTACCTGGACCTGCCACATGGACGTCAATCTCGTCCGAACCTGCCACTGGGAGGACAAGAAGGCGTACGTCAGCACTGGGGTCGAATTCATCAAGATCGGCAATAGCAAATACACCATTCCCATGTCCGATTTCCACGGAGATTTCGGCCGCAGGGATGCCAAAGACGTCAGTCACCGCAATCCCAATTTCAGCTCATTAGCGGGACCCGCAAGCTTCAGCATGCTGTGGTCCTGACACCAAGGTATCATCCCGGGAACGGACAATAAGGAATTCCTTGTGGAGCTCCGCTATCGCTACGAATTAGGCGATGTCGAGCGCAAGGGCTTCTAGTGCGATCCGAATGGCTGGAGTGAAGATGATGGCGATGAGGGGAACAAGAAGTGGATAGGTGCATGCGTGAATTATAAGGAGAGGGCTGGACGCCAGCATGTACGTGTATCGCTGGTTGGGGAGAGAAAACGTTCTGATGCTGACTCGATTACAGACGAAAGAAATTGGAGGACTGCTTGTTTGCTTGTTTGCTTGCACATGCTGGCCGTTGAAGGAAGGCTCTTGTAAGTTTCAGACACCGTTGATGGGACCAGGATCCTGACATAATGCACAGCTTGCGGGTCCTCTCCCACCAATGCCCCAGTCGCCAAGGTCTGAGTACGAGATCGGTTCTTGATGTCTTGCAACCTTCTATTCGCGTGGCTAGTCAAGTAATGCATGGAGATCAAGATCTGCTGGCTTCTAGGTTGAATACATGGCTCATCCGTAGATTTAGACTGGGTTGGCTAGGACTATGATCCTAGGTTGAAGCCTCCTCTGCAGCTATCAGAAGCGCATATTCTCGTCGTGTTTCTTATGCCATAACCCTCTGCCGCCAGCCAGAGAAGTTGCAACGACGAATAAGTGTCTACACTCTCGCCTCTTTATCCCGTGTCAGTCAGCCGCTTGCAGTGGGTTATGAATTAGAAAACATGACCCGAATAACCATTTTACACCTTGAGCCATGAAGGCAATGCAAATCTTCTTCGCTTGAATACGGATGTCACATGGGATCCCATTGCCAACATCCGCCAACGCTCAACCCACCCATTCACTCGAAATCACTTCTCGGATCCATTGCCACATACCCACGGTTCAACGTTTTCATTCGCAAATACTCCTCGAGGAACCCCCACTATATCTTATCAGCAGACATCCCCCAGAACTCTCACTTTCACAAACTTACATAATTTTTCCTCCCGACCACCCCCTCCTTCACCCAGAACCCATAACTGCCCATCATGTTCGCCATCATGATATCGGTAAATAATCGATCACCAACCACAGCAATTTGGCTCGGATGCGTTACCCCAGAGTCTGGGTGATTTTTGAAGTAGGCGAGAACTGCGTCTTTGCAGCCGGGCTTTTTGGTCGAATGACGCAGGACAGCCACGCCGGTGTTTTTTTCTAATAGCTGCGCTTCGGCATAGTGCGCGTCGGAGCCGGTGCCGGCCGTGTTGGAAACTATGAGGAGCTTGGAGCCCGGGTAGTGGCGGCGGAGGGTTTGGAATTTTTCCTGTGGCGATAAGTGGGTTTGTTTGTTGGAAAGAAAAGCTTGGGCTTGACTCCATGGCGGGACTCGATGTAGTGGAGAAGGAATGTCAAATCGAGTTGGCTTGAGATGGGAGGGAAATGATCCGAGTTCCATACATTATACGGCGCATATACCTCATTTGAATGGGGAATGGCGAAGCAATTGTCCTTGTCCAGCACTACGGCCTGAATATCCACCCCCTTGCCATTTTTCTTCGGGAACGCCTTTGATAGCGGGATGGGTAGCTGATTGAAAGTAGAAACCGTGTGTTGAGGCAGTATTAGAGCCGGGTTGTTGAGAAACTTGAAGGAGCTGAGCGTCCCTGAGAGATTCATTGGATGGAATTGGAGTAGTGAAGGCAAAAAGCACGTGAGGAGGTGAAAGCCTGGCTGACTAAGCGAAGGAGCTTGGACCCCTGCCTGAATATCTTCGATATTGCGCTGGACCTGCTTGTAATTCGAAATCGCAACCCACTTCCGCACGGCGCAGACCTCATATCGAGATCGCAAACATGACGAGCAATATCGGAATTCCCATCAAGCTCCTTAACGAGTCGACGGTACGTACAATCCCCGTTTCGCATGGGTCCTTTGCGACGACCTGCTGCTCGAAGGAGCGTCAAAGACCGCCAATTTCTTCCCCACTAACACGTCGCCAGGGCCATACGGTAACCCTCGAATCCACTGCTGGCGTCGTCTACCGTGGAAAGCTCATCGAAGGTCAGTCTTCGCCCCCCTTCTGCCCGCACCTACAACTAACGCCCCGCAGCGGAGGACAACATGAACGTACAATTGAAGGACATCACCGTAACTGCCCGCGACGGTCGCGTATCGCATCTCGAACAGATATACCTGCGCGGCTCTCACGTGCGCTACTTCATCGTGCCGGATATGTTGAGGTATGGCAACTCACTAAAAGGACAAGGGAAGGGAAGTGCTAATACAGGCAGGAATGCACCCATGTTCCGCGAGAGAGGTACGAGGGGCCGAGGTGTTGGTCTTGCGCGCGGAAGGGCTACGGTAAACAGGGCGAGGGGAACGAGGGGTGGTCGCTGAGTTGAGCTGGGAGAACGCTCGGGATGAAATAACCAACGGCAGAGCAGGCGGGTATACACTCGGGCTGCACGGCTTCAGATGACGCCACGTACGGCGTGCGAAAAGGATACCAGGCGCATGGGAGAGGCAGCTTTCTACGGAAGGTTGCAGTGCTGGATATCTTGATGAGCTGAATTGCAGAGGTCGAACAGCGCAGCAGAAATTGCGAAGCCCCTACCACATCCAAGCTCATGAAATTGCGTGCTCATACTCGGATCTAAACTAGAACCTTCGAACCAACAGGTATAGTGACGAAGGTCTGCTACTTGCGAAATGTGAGAATTACTAACGAGGGGTCGACCCCACCACCCAAAGACCTCCGAGAGCTCCGCACCTTCACAAGCTCAAGACATAACATGGAAATACAACACCCACGACGCATCTTAGCCGTTGGCGCTCCCGAGTCCGGAGTGCTGCAGTTGCTCAAAGGTAAGGTCCCCGCGATACTCCATCCTCATAAACCTTGCCGCTGACCGGGCTCTCAGAGCTTACTGGAACTGCACCCACCCCCAATAGCTCCACTACCGCCGGCCTCTCCCACGAATGGCGTCTCACCACAAAATACTACACCGCCACCCTGCCCATCTGGCTCGACGAGATCCCCTCCGCCTCCGAATGGCGCGCCGAGTTCATAAAGCCAGAAGCTAGAGAAGTTATAAGCGTACTAGGCGCATGGATATACTGCTTCAAGAAGCCCGTGGCCGAGTCCGACGTCACAATCGTCAAGGAAACGTTGCAAGCCATTGCGGACGTTATTGAGCGCGCCATGGGCTACGGTGGCGAAATGGTGTGCTTGGCCGTGGCGATGCCGCAGAGCACGACACCATATCTAGAAAAGAGCCATGAGGAGTGGGAAGAGGTATGCATGGAGTATGGCTTTGAGTTTGTGGATAGTGAGAAGAAGGGGAAGAATGAGTTCGGGGAGGATATGGGGATTAAGAGGGTGGAAGAGGCGCTCAAGGCTAACGAGTGGGAGGGCGGTGGCGGAGACGATTTCGATTTCGATGAGGAGGAGTGGACTGAGGGTCTCGATGGAGAGGAGAGGGAGATGGGGTTAGAGATGTTTGGGCTGAAGAATGCGATTCATGGTCTGGATGACGAGGAAGAAGAGCACAATGATGAGGAGACGCAAGTCGAAGAGCTGGAGAACCTAATGCGGAGGATGATGGCTGTGAAAGGTATGTTCTCCTCTGAACTATATCGTACATGGCCAATACTGATGTATCTGCAGAGAAGAGCGAAGGCCTCCCAGAAGCAGAACGCAAACGCTTCGCCGCCAAAGCCGTCAACGACCTAATGAAAGACCTCTGATCGCCCTCCATCCCCTCCCATCAGACCCACTCAACTCCTGACCGCCGCACACAGTAAAAACGGAAACTCCATCTCCTTCTTCTCCTCCCATCCCTTCGTCCCTTCTTCGCCATCAACCTCTTTCCTCAGACTAAATGCCCTCTCCACACTGACCTCGTTGAACCCCGTCCCGTCAATCACATCTTCAAGCTCCCTCTTTTGGATCCCATGTCGCTCCACGCCCTCCCTCTTACTCGCTGGATGAAACCGCATTGCATCCGGCCCGAAATCCTCATAATCCGTCAACGCGATCCTACCCCCGTGCTTTAAGCACCCATACAGCGTCGCCATGATATCCGCCAGATTCGGAATATGATGAAGCGTTAAATGGCTGATGATGAGGTCGAAACGATACGGCGCGTCGTGGCCGGTTTCCCCGCGGCGGGTTGCCAAGGCGGCAGCGGCACCTTGGATGTGGACATCATCTGCAGACTGGACGAGGACATTTACGGCGGCGAGATTGGCGGATGACGGGTCAGGTAGGGAGGCAATCTTTGAATTGAAGGCGCTTATCATGCCGTCTGACGTGTCGACGCCGATTAGAGAGCGGACGTGAGGTGCGAGAAGGAAGGAGAGGAGACCGGTACCGCAGCCGATTTCTAGGACGTCGAGATCTGTGGATGAGATTTGTTCAGCATCGGCACTGAATTCCCAAACCGCCTATTTTCAGGTCCGACAGCACAGCTAGGTTTCCTGACTCGCGGCATCGGATAGTCCTAATTGGACTCACTGGCTGTTGGAGCCATCCATGTCAAAGGAAATTTTCCGTCGGACGTAGAAAAGGGCGGGACTCTGGGAAGAAGACAAGAAGGGCACAAAGCAAAGCAACGGACCTACTCTTTGATGTTCCGTCTGCAAAAGCGGGTACATGTTTCTTGATTGCTTCGAAAGCCAATTGCACACTTTCCACATGTTTGGTGTTGCTGTCCCAGGCTGCGGCTTCGGCGTTGAAGCGCGCATTGTTCATTTCTTGAGAGCTTGCCATTGCGACCGGTATTGGGAGTTTGGGATTGGAAGTCAGTAATTGGGTGTGAAAGTGGTAGTTGTCGGGTCTAAAAGGGTGCAGAGTGAGAAATCAACGGAGCTCCTGGCACATCTGGGAGGCTCTTCAGCTATGTATGCTGTCTTTCAAGCTTGAGCTATGGCGGGGTGCGGGGTGATGTTAGTCTCGTGTTCTCATGAGATCGGCTTTACGCGCCTCGAACGGTCGACCCCGGAGTTGGGCAGATCAGGCTAAGAGGACGATCGGACATGTCTTTGTTTTGATATCAGTGTCTGGTTGTTTGTGGATATGAACGATCTGGTTCTGGACATACTCGTGGAATAGCCGAGGCACGTTGGTGTAGCTGTCTGGATGTGGTTAGCGGGTCCGGATCATGGTGAACACTTGAACTTTCCATCTTAGACCTTCAGATGTCTCTTTAGAATAGCCAAGTGTATTGAGATGAATTACCATATTTTAGCTCTAAAGTATCCTCACGGTCGTTTTGATTAGGTATGTCCTTCTACTCCAGCATCCGGGAGCGACGCCCTATCTATACTCAGCTCCCCCTTGGATTTCTAAGGCCTTTGACACTTAAATTCTGAATTCCTTGACCCACCTTGACAAGTCGACTTTCACGATCAGTGAGGCAGAGGCAAGAACCTGGAGGATTTGTGCCGACTACACGCCCTAGACGCTAAGACTCACGAATGATTTAACTTGTTCGAAGTTCTTGCTTAATAGTTTTAACTGAAAGTATTCTCTTATGACTAGCCCCTAAAACGTCAGATTTTACTATTGATCGCGTGGTTGACTCTTCGGCATATTCCTCGTGGGTAGTTCTATTTCCGCGAACTGTAGTTCTTCAGACGCACGTGGGGTAAACGCTCAGACCCTGAATGAGGCTGAGGTTGAGGCTGAGGCGAATCAGAACGCGAGAATGAGTCCTTCCACGACGTCACATGGCAGTAATAAGCAGATATAGCCCAGTGCAATGGAATTGTTTAGCAAAGTAGCGAATAGGATATGGACTTACGCAATTGTTGTAAGAGAAACGGCCAACGGCAGGGCACTGGGCGTGCATGATATGAAGAGCTGGAGCCCCGCCGTTCTCGTGATCGCGGCCTAGGACTCCCAACATCAGCGAAAAGAAGGGAAAAAAGCCTGCTCCAGCAAGCTCGGAGTCACCGTCGCCCTCGAATAACACCTCGACATCGCATCTGGCGTCGCGGAGAATATTATCTCGACGCCGGTACGGCAGCCGCCTATCCTCGCTCTTTGTTGATCCGGCTCCACCGACTCGAACAGCACAAAACCGAAGCCTCAGCAGAGCCGCCGCAAGCCGACCACCCAGGCATCATGTCGACCGCATCGGGGAGCGTGTCCATGGACGCGTCGCCGCCCGGCCCATCACGTTCCGCCCAGCCAGCACAGCACACTCGCACATATCAGGCCTGCATTCCGTGTCGGCGCCGCAAGGTTCGGTGCGACCTGGGGCCCGTCGACAACCCTCACGACCCGCCCTGTGTGCGCTGCCGCCGCGAGAGCAAGGAGTGCTTCTTCTCCGCCACGAGGAGGAAGAGGAAGACGGACGGCGGCGAGGCCTTCGACGAGATCGATGACTACGAGGTCAGGAATGGCAGGAAGAGACTTCGCGCCGACGAGCCTCTCGAGCCCATCGCTGCACCGCTACAACTCAACAACGGCGTCAATGGCAGCGCATACGTATCGCAGCCGCTCACGCCTGGCGGCTCCGTAGGCCGCTACGAGCCCCTTCGCCGCCCGACGACTTCGGGCCCACCGCCCAATGACGAGGAGGCACAAAAGGTCAACAATGCGACGGCCGCGCTGTTGCAGCAGTCGGAAGTCTACAGTGGCCACGATGCGCTGAACCTGCTCTTCGCGGCAGCCGGCCGAGACATGGAGAATGATCACCACCGCACAAACAGCGCCGGGAGCCTGCATCGTCCGACCATGGGCCCAGGCAGCACACCGGGCTCGCAGGGCAATCTACTCAGTCCCCAGGCGACGGCGACACACGGACGGGATCCAGCGCGGATAATCGCAGAACCCGCCGTGGACCCAGGCCTCTCTGAGCAGTATCCTACCCTGCCCGACCCGCCCAACGATGTGACCTTTGCGGATGCTATCAAGGCGTGGACCAAGTTCCGCTTTGTGCGCGCCGGATGGTTGACAGCGAAGGAGGCAGTACGGTATATCGATTATTTCTACACATATCTCTCGCCCTTGACGCCCATCGTCGTGCCCGATTACCGCGATCACGCGCTCCATGCGAAGCTGCTCAAGGAGGAGCCGATGCTGGTCATGACGCTGTTGACCATCGCATCGCGCTTCCGGATCCCAGATCACCCCAGCGGCCCGGGCGCATTGTCGCGGTCATACCTCATTCACGAGAAGCTCTGGAAGTACCTCCAGGGCATGATTGATCGTATCATATACGGACAAGAGCAGTTTGGTGGAGGCTTCTGTGGCGCAGGTCAACAGCCCGGATCCGACGTGAACCCCCTCTCACGTAAAGGTCTGCGGACGCTAGGAACCGTCGAGAGTCTGATGCTGCTCACCGAGTGGCACCCGCGAGCTCTGCACTTCCCACCGGGTGACGACGATGACGAGCTTGTCCTACCGGAAGACGGCGCCGAAAACAGCGCAGCATCCGAGATGCTGAAGGGTGTGGGCGGCCAGCGGATCGATAGCTGGTTGGAGCCCTGCTGGCGAAGCGACCGCATGTGCTGGATGTTGCTCGGCAACGCAATGTCCCTAGCCTTCGAGATCGGCGTGTTCGACGAGACGAGCGAAGCGGAGTTCGAAGAGGCAAATCGGCACCTCTCTCATGCGGTCGTGAAAGCGTATTATCGGAGGAAGAACCATCTCAAGGACCTGCTCAAGATATACGTAACTCAGACTAGTGGTCGATTGGGACTAACGTCCATGCTGCCAAAGGTTGAGCAGGAGGAGGACCTACACATGCAGCGAACTCCATTGGAGTTGTACCACGAGCGTATAAGTCGCATACAAGCACCACCGAATCAGTACGGCATGCGTCCTGACGGGCAGCGATTGCCTTTGGAGTCTGTTGCTACGCAGGAGCGACATGCGGTGCAGGATCTTGTACTGGACTTCTGGAATCGCATTGCTAAGATTATGGAGATGGGCAACCTGAAGCTGTTTCCTAATCGACGGAGGACGCGGGAGTTGCTGAAGACTGGAAAGTATGAAGAGTTGTTGAAGCAGTTCCAGACGCCGTTGTTGGACTGGAAGCGCAGCTTTGATATGGCTCCTCAAGGTTTGTACCTTCTTTATCCCCCTCAAATCTTGCTTGGAAATGATTGCTAATCGGAACAGTACCGCCTCAGCTTCGCCATGTCTTGACAATCGAATTCGAATACACCCGCGTCTACATCAACTCGCTTGCGCTTCAAGCCGTCGTGGAGCGCTGCACGCACAACACACCCATGCAATCGCACGCCCAGCCAAATGGTGGTACCTCCAACCGCAACACGTCCGACAACAGTGGCGCAATCCCCTTCTCCACGATAGTGAAGTGGTATGGCAACGATCGGCACCACATTCGCGAAGTGGTGGACGCCAGCCGTAATGTGCTCACGGTTGTGGTGGACGGTCTTTTCCCGACAAATTATCTGCGGCATGCGCCTGTGCGCACCTTCTTCCGAATCGTCAGCGTGGCTATCATCCTGCTGAAGACGTTCGCACTAGGTGCCACAGAGGACGACGTAGCCATTACACTAAGCCTTCTGGATCGTGCCGTCTACGCCCTCCGCACCTCCATCGTCGACGACGTGCACGTAGGCAACCGCTTCGCAGACCTCGTCGACACACTCACGCACCGCATCAGGGGACGCTTTGTGCGTCTCGCTGCTGCTGGGTCCTCGGGCATATCGCGTGCAGGCAGTAGGTCACCTCCACGAACGTCGCGCGCACAAACGCCCATGATGCCACCACCCCTTCCCCATCTCGGCCAGCACCACCTCGCACCCCCAGGCTCCACCTTCGGCGGTCCACTCCCACCCTACACCCAAGCGACCGGCTCCAGCGTCCCTGGCAGTCCCCTCGGTATGTCCATGGGTGCTTCTGGCCGCGCAACGCCCGTTCCGAACCACCCACTCTTCGGCATCTCAAGCGAGCCATACGATCCCAACTCCAACAGCATGACCATCATGCCGCCTCCAGGCTTCTCAAACGCCTCAGGTGGCTTTGGCAACGGAAACTGGCAAAACCAACATTGGAGCCAGGCTGGTGGTGCGGGGAATAATGGCGCGGGTACGGCAGTGGGTCCAGGGTTCGATCAAGATTGGCTTACGCTTCCGCTGGATCCGTTGCTGGATCAGTGGGGCGCCGAGATTAATCAGACGGCTATGGGGCCGGATGTTGGTGGGAGCGATCTGTTGGATATTTTACTGAATATGGGGGGCAGTGCATAGGTGGTGGATTGGAGGATGTGGGGTCGATGTGGTGTGTATTTGATTGAGTCGATGTGATTGCGAAGTATGGGACATTCTCTCTGTGTATAGCGGGGTTTATACGTGGAGCTTCTAGGATGAGGCTCGCTCTCTTCGGAGTATTTGCGTGCATGTTGGATGAGGGATGCAGGATATAGCAAGTGCGGTGAGATGCGGATTTATACCCTTGGGCCTTCGGGTGGGCCATTTATGAGTGAGCCTTGGTTTGGAGTCATTTCAATGAAACAGTCATCGTGTGTGGCCTTCGGGTTATTGAGCATTTGGGCATGTGTGAGTAAGACCGGCGGGAAATGACACTGCGGTCTTCCCCCCGTCACTGAATAGTCAGCTTTCTGACTCGTAAAAGTAGATTTCGAAGAGACAACAACATCGATAGTCGAGTGGCGCTACGACGGGATCTTGATTGAACACGCAGCTTTTGAAGCGCTATAGGCACTATTTGAGGTGTTCTGTTGAGGGCGTCGGTATTTCCAGGACTCCAACACCCGAAAGAGAACGGAATCGCCAGTTTTCTGTGCTGCTGGTATAAATCTTGAACAAGCAGCATAGACAGCGTGAAGGTGGTTTTATGGGTTCCCCAGTATATCTACAAGTTATCGAGAGCTACTCACGCTGTGCGAGGTGGCAGACTAGCCGGCTTTCCGATTCGCGGAGCCGGATCGAACAGGCAGCATCCATGGTGTTAAGGTGGTGATATGGTGTTCTTGAAGGGTTATGAGAGAGGTATGTGCGGTATGCGAGGTGGCAGGACGACCATGTTTCTCAGTCGCGAAACCAGATCTTGAAGAGGCAGCATATATTGTTTGACACTATTTAGGAGCCTTTTGGTGGAGACCCAGCTCGTTGAGAGGTATAAGCGGCATGCGAGGTGTGCGAGTGCAGGAAACGGCAGGACCGGTAGAGTTGAGTCATGGGTTGTGTCCCGGTGCACCGCATACCAAGTCCACAAATGATGACTGTGAAGAGAATGACATTTCAGAAGGAGACAAGAACGAATCGCCCTACGCTACGACTCTCGAGTATCCCGCTTCTACTGACGCTCTTGGTCGTGCACATCGCAGTACTTCTGCGCCAGATCCACCATTTCAGCAATGTCAGAAGACGCTTGCTTCGCCTTTTCGAAGGCCTCGACGACTGTTGCATATCAGCTTCGCCTCGCTTTTCATTGTTTGCATGTGCCCACTCACGGTTCACTGTAGCTTGCTGCTTCCAATCCCACCATTCATGCGTGCCGATGGCCTTTATCCCAATTCCTGGATATTTGACCTTGGGATTCGCACCACAGTCCTGTTTCATCTTCTCCACAGTGGCCTCGAGACCCTCGTTGCGCTCCACATGCCATCTGAATCCCGTTTGGCATGTCCTGGCGAAGTCTTGGTTGGTGGTGAAGCCGCTGTTGGGCTCTAGGAATCTATGGGCATGGCATCTGCTACCCCAGTGGTTGATACTGTACCAGTATGTGTAGCCTAAGGACGGAGGGTGTGAGGGAGATGTGGCGAGTGGTTTGAGGTCGTTGATGTGATTGCATCGATACATTGGAGACTGGGTTGGGAGCATGTCGACAGTCGAGAGGAAGTGTTCGGTGTGGATAGAGAGATCGAGCGGGTGAGGGTGGAGATTTGAATAAGTTTATAAGGCGCGCGAGCGAGATGACGGGTAAGAATCCTGCAGTCATGAAAGTTGCGAGTCAACTCCTAGCTCATGACACCTATTTGGTACATGCCTAAATACAAGGGACACCTTCCCAACAGCCTTACGAATACCCGGGGCCATGGCGGCGTTGAAGAGGCAAAGCTCACGAAATGCTAAGTATAGAGCCTACAAAAGAAGTCCAGAAATATGTCTCATTCAGCCAGGTATTTCAGGCCGGATGTGCACCGTATACAGATTCACACGGATTAAGTCTATTATCTGCCATCAAAACCTTCCTCGTTGCACTTTCGCTACACTCTATCCTCAACCTCAACTATATCCATGTATTTGTCGAAGAGATATGTTTTGAGCGCCTCCTGCACTGAAGAAATATTAGCTATTCCCGTATCCAGAACTCTGTGATAAATATAGTGCAGGGGTCTCACCATTTCCAGATGTATGCGTGCCCTTCGACCACCCTCCATATTTCTCCGTATCAAAGGAGCGCCTCAGATTCTCGATGCTGCTCTTTGTACAAGGCTTGGGGGTAACCGTCCACTTTGCTCTTTCACACTGCTCGGCGGTGCCCTCCTCTATGCTTGCGCGGGTTTGAGGCTGCGGTCCGAGATGATGATAGTTCAGAAGGGATACTTGGGAGCTTTGAATTTGGCAGTCATGTTCCTGTTGGAGGCTAGATCAAGCTTTACTCTTTTAGAAGGGGACGTTGAAGCCATGAAAATGATTGAATATGTCACTACGGTTTTTGAGGATGCCGAGTCTGATAGATAGGTATCTAACTTTTGTGGAATAGGGTGCAGAAGGGGAAAAATATTGTGCGGGATTTGTATTTGCGTTTGAACGAACAGTCATTAAAGGTATGATTCGACTCATGCTGCGTGACGCATTCATAGGAAGTAACAAATATATGTTTATCAAAGAGTTCAAAAATAAGTTGGCAAAGAATGTAAAGGTTTCAATAAGTTCGTAACAAACCTTCCAAAATTTTAATACACACACATCTCCGAGACAAACTTTTAAATTGACATAATGAATCGTGTGCGAAGAAGAAATGTCAAAAGCGAATGACCATCCTCCTCGAAGGATTAAAGTCTCGTAGGAAACAAGAATTATCAGGGCCAACTGCAAGTGACAGAAAGATTACCTTTTCCCTAGTCAATAATTCTCTGTCCAATCACATGGACGCAATCTTCTCTCCGGCTTTGGCTCCGGTAATCTTCAAAGCTTCCAGAACTATGAATATATATGAGCTCTTTACATGGGAATATAATCCCTGATTTTTAATACTCACGATGTCCAGTGGCTTTTTCGTCATCAAACCAGCTTTCCCTGGCATCTTTAAAGCTAATTTTGAGCTTCTTGAGGTCATCCTCCGTGCATCCACCTTCCGTGATCTCCCACACCAGCCTCGCGCAACGCTTGCGGATGACCCTAGAAGTTTCGAAAGCCTCGAGCGCGACAGCGGAAGAAGTCGGATATTTTTCATCCAGAAATACGGTGTAAATGCGAATCGTCTTGGTGTGTTCAAGGTGCTTCGTCTCTTCAAGCAACTTCTTTACGCTGTCTTTGCGGGACTCTCGCATGATGAAGGAACGATGAAGCTAATTGACAGGAGAGGTCGAGTACGTGGATATCTTGAAAAGTCAGAATGGCGTGTAGGCGGGAAATTTGATGATACCGCTCCGCCGCATAACTGTTCGATGGCGGGCACCCTTCGCTCGTGCGCGCAAACGGTCATAAGCATGTGTGACCACACACGGCTAGAAGCGAGAGCGCACCACGGAGCATAAAACACGACCTACAGAGTGACAACACGGAACAGAAATTGCGACGAGCATTTTGGCTTAGGGGCAAAGCAGAAGATTGGCAAAATTGCATGTTTTGAGGTGCATCTACTCTTGTACCGAACGGGAATTTCTTGAAAAGATTGAAGGGAAAAGCTAGCCACCGAGTGATATTGCTCTCAAGAAACATACCACCAGACGGGGAATTGAAATCTGTGACTGTGGCCGTCAGAGTGTCAACGAAAGGCAGGCTGAATGTATTCAAGGTGTTGTCCGAGGCGTACGCTGTGATTATAACCGTATTAGAAACGGCCGAAATCGAAGGGTATGAAGGAATATGCAATATACAGAGTAGATATGCTTTATATATGTTCCTCTGTTGAAATACTGAGTCGTAAATAGTTGAGTCGAGTATAAGTCATAGCCCAATGTGACGCGATATTGCACACGGTGCCAGATGCGAGTCATATCCAAGCCGTCAAACAGTCGTCATAAATCACTTAAAAAAAAGCAAGGTAGCCGCCCACACCATACACACCTTTTGTTTCTCTTCACTCATCCTCTACCCGCTTCCTTCCCTCTGCGCGATCCAGCGCCGCAAGAGCTAATGCTCCAATCCCTCTCAATGCCCCGCTTGCCCATTCTTCTATCATCGATCGCGCCGCCTTCTTCTCTTCTGGCTTATCTGCGTGCATGGCTACCAGGAGCAGTGGTGTCGAGAGGCGAAGGTATGCGAAGCCAACGTCTCGCATACGGATATAGCGTGCTACGTCGAGGATGAGTGAAAAGTGTGAGGATGGCGGCGGTGTGGAGTGGGCCAAAAGTGGGGAGGCGTCGCTTGGAGGTGTTGATGCTACAGATTCGAAGGCCGACCGGGATGTAGAGGTTGATGGGGTGGGGAATGTCGACGTCGTGCTTGGAGCCCTTGAAAACTGAGCGCTGGAGCGACGCGAGGAGTGCGCGGAAGCAGGGGATGCCACAGAAGGCGGGGGCGTCCTGATTGGGAGCTCTCTTTGCGTCGCATCTCTCCTTCCTGCTCCCACGATAAGATCTCGCAAAATCCAACATCCGGCGAAGTAGGAGAAATTGAGCGCTGTGAAGGGATCGCGGAAGTCTGTGTGACCAGTCTCCGGGCTCGTCCATGATGCGTGTTGCTGTTGGACTTGTTTGGAAAACTCGGTCCATAGGGCGTCAAGTTCCTGCTGAATCGGCGCGAGGATTGGCTTCGTTTCCAGATCTTGCTCGGAGCTGGAGCTTGACGGCCCCTCGTTGTCAAAGAGGTCAAAATACAGATGCGCTAGTTTCCCCACACAACTCACCAGCTTCTGCATCAACGGGAGCCCATCTTTGACTTTCCCATGCGCCTCCATCAACATGCTCTTTACAGCTGGATCTTCTCTCAACCCCCTTCGGCTCGTTGTGAGATACACGAACGCGAGTTGGATCCGCAGATGGTCCCAAAGACCCATCAATAGTCCTGGGCCTCCTCCTCTTCCATCGCCTTTGCCTGGTCGTCCGGGTGGACCGCCGGGTGGCCCTCCTGATGGAACCAGTACAGAACGGGGGAGCGAATCCATGATCTTTGCTGCACCCACGATGTGTGACGCATATGCTTCGCTGGTCGTCGCCAATACTGCCTCGAACATACTTAGCATCACACTTGTCGCCACCATGTACTCCCCCGTGCTCTTCTGCCCTCTTACACCCGATGCTAGCATCTGACCCTGACTCCTCAATGCTGCCCCATAGAGGCCATACGAGTACTCCAGCAAACTCTGGTTTCGGGTCTCCAAAGCGCTGAACGCAGATGTCGTTGCGCGGAGAGCGAGAGACAGGGCGTTGTTGTCTGAGGCGCCGCTTCCGGTTCTTGTCAAGGAGGAGGATGTTGCGGATGAAGCGGCAAGTTTGGGAATGATGTGCAGCCAGCTCGGCGTCCTCCTCAGAGTACCCGGGACGTGCCTCCCCTCGGCGCAGAAATACCCCACCAGGTTTGCGTAGAACGCCTCATTCAAGACGAATCGCGGGCTGACATGCGCCAGCATCACATACGCCAGCTCGTCCGGCAGCCTATCTTCTCCATCCTCTTCAGATAGCCCCCTCTCTTCGTCGTCGCGCGACTTCCAAATTACGACCCCGCCCCGTTCCTCATAGTCGTCCTCTTCTTCCCCCTTGGCGACCTTAGATCGAGAGTGCGGAGTGGTACGGGTACGTGTCGACGGTTTCCTTGGCTTCTTTCCATTCGGATGACTTGAGCTATCGATGAATAGCAGCGGAGCATCCGTAGGCCCGGGGCATTGTCGCTTAAAGCGAATACACATGAGGCAATGCGGCAGCGTAGCATCGCACTTGATGCGTTTCTGGCGACACGTCGCACATGCCCTCGTTCTTCGGGGCATAGTTCCTGCTCTCTCTTCTCTATTCTTGCTGTCTCGATATACTTCTCCGTGTCGGCGCTTCGGGTTCCCGAGTGCTGGCCCCCAAGCCTCTGCGCAAACTCGTACTCGATCCCTCTCACTTGCTCCCAGGCACTGCCTCTTGGTCGCGCAGTTGGGGCGCCTCTTTATGGGTTGGGATAGATCCGCAGGGGGAATGAGGAGGAGCGGTGTTTGTGATAAGAGTTAAATGACGGCCGTTAGGTTGCAGCCGCAAACCAAGGCTAGCGAAAATTCCAAGCAAGGGTCGCCGGGCCGGTCGGAGATTTACCGTTTCCGCGCCGCACACTTCGCCTGCTGCGACGCACAGCGGTGGGGTTGCGTAGCTGAAGGGCGCAATACGGCAGGCGGAAGTAGGATTATAAAATGGGGCTGGAGGATGAGGAGGGTTGGCTGAGCTAACTTCACGAGCTCGCTCGTGGGAGCTCTGTTAGACGGCCCGCTGCCACCCCCTGTGCCCGATTATCTGAGACCGATTTTGACATGTACTGCAGTTTCCCAGGTTTGGACTGGCGATTGTAGGGGCCCCTGATTGGACTCACAGGGCATTAGGAGCCACCTAGCCTACTTGGCATGTTCTATCACACGTGGAAACGTGCAGTAGAAAAGGTACAAGCTCTGGGGCTCAGCAGCAGAGTTTGTCAAGGAGGATTAGATTCGTGATTCCGCCTATCGTGACTGACTACGCTTAGTTGACGAGGCCCGAAAATCATCAGTGAAAACTAAAGGCCAGCCTCTTTTAATGTTTTCTTGTGGATGCTTGTGGGTGTCCATGAATTTGTTTGCAGTGGTTAAAAATTGTACGGGCAACAAAAGTTCAATGGACAGAAATGATGCAATACTCGTCAGTCTTCCGACTTGGTGTAGCTCATGAGCATGAGCGTCTTTCTTCGTTCGCAGGTATTCTTTCAAGGCTGAGTCTCATCTCCACAGCCGTTGTGATCTTCTTCGACCCATTACCGCTACGGAGCACGAAGATTAATGACCTCGAATCAGAGCCAGGACGCGACTTCGAACAACGACCGGCCTCGATGATGCAAAAGCGCAGAGGTATGAAAGGACCATGTCTGCCCCTCCATGGCTCAGCCAAGCCACCGAGGCATTCGTCGGAATGATATAATGATACTGAGTTCTGCCAATTCCTCACCAACTGTGCCCAACGTCTCGTGCCTAAACCGGGGAAGACGGGTGGCGCACTTGCTTCTTACGCACTGCAGTCTGGCTTGTGTGTTTCCATGATTATACTTCGCGTGCATACAACCGTCAGCTTCCTATGTAGGTCAGTAAGCTCTGAAATGGCCTTTCTACATGGAGAAGTCTATATCATGGAAGCGAAACCTTCTTGAACTCGGGATCATCGACAAGGCGTTGGACAAACTTTGTACCGCCGCAGAGTTGCTCCAGGCCTGTCACAAGCACTCTCTTTCATCTTGAATTGAGAATTTTCCTCCATCTTTACTCAGCGGCGCGGCAGTGAGGCAGCCCAAGCAGCGCGCGTCTTGGCACAGATTATGGTTTAAGTAGCGCTTGGTTTTTGTTTACATGCAAAGGTGGTGGCGAACTGTTGAGCGCGGATCCTACTAACATGCCCAATAGATGATGTAGGAACGTGTAAGGAAGTGCAAGGATACACAGCCCATTCAGAATGACGGACGAGATCGACATGTGCCATTTGGGGCACTGGGGCAAGCGGGACCGCGTATAATTATCAAAGTGTCGCCAGGGTCCTTGTTGGCCATGTAGCTTTGCTGCGGCACGTACCGATTGGCCAGGATTGCCGCGGTTGAGGAAGTGAATGGCCCGCTTTACGTCACACATACAATATGATTAATCAGGCTAGACACATTCTGCGAGTTTTCAAGTTGCGGGTTGTCCTCGGCATGACGTCTCCTCATGGTAGAAGTGACTGGTGGAGGCCCAGACATGGGAGTAAGATGAAGCAATGAGGAGATCGTTGACCATTGCCGTCGCCGCTGTCACTGCTATCGTGAGGAAAAGCTAGATGCTAACGGGCCCCGCCTCCGTCATGGCTGACTAGCGGCTGTTTTCGACACGTTGAAAGTTTGATGGACCTTCGCGCAGGCAAGTGCATGTCGCCATTGTCGAATGCAGGCAGTATTCCGGTGGGAATTATTGAGAAGAACCGCCTGTGCCCGGATGGGCGGCTTGCAGGACGCGACTCTATCCCTAAGATTCTGCGCAGCGTTATCATGTCCAGGAATAACAGCCACAGGGGTGCTTGCCAGCAGTAGCTTGTTCGTGTATAGCTCAGCGAGGACCTCGCTAATGAAGCCCTGCCAGGTAATTGTACCCGGCGGTATAGTGAGCCTTAGCCAATAGAACGACAATCTGCCGCATGGCTTCCGTAGCGGAGATGAAGGTGCATGTGGGGCCATATTAGAAAGGTAATCAGCGGTGCTAGTATGTGCGGGTGATGCAACAGCGCACGGGTGCTTATGAGATTCTGAGTTTTCCATCAGGCGGCAGATGGGATTGTCAGAATCCCATCTGGATATTGCACGAAGATCGCCTGGTGAGGTGGAATCGGAAGCAGACGCATGCGTAAGGCATTTGTGGGATTCGTGACCCTTAGGGGGGATTAGTCGTGTATCGAACGAGGCGGCTCAGTGCCACGAGTGGCGAATATACATGTACCGCACGGGTAAAGAATGGGACGCCGCAAGTCCTAGAGCGAAGGCGTTCAGACCGTTGAGAGTGCCGCATCGCCCAATTTCCACTCCAAAATATGAAGGGATAATTGTATGTCAGGTTTCACCCCCTTTAGCCGGCAATAAGAGTTTCTTCTGACGATACAGGTGCGCTGCCAGTACTTCCATGTGGTTGCTACAGACGGGAAGGCGTCAAAGAGAACGGCTCGAAAGCCAAAGTGGAACGCACCACAATGTGTGCCAGAATTTGGGGTGGTCCGCGGAGCTTACTAGCTAACCCAAGTACCACCGTGTGATTGGTTCACGCGTTCCGGGTTCTTATACTACCTTAGAAAATTCGCGATCCCGTATACGCAGTAGAGCCACAGGAAGACTTCCGCTAACTGGGATAAGCGTGGAGGTATAGCGATGAATTCACCCTGCGGGGTAGAGGGTAGTCTCCTAGAGCAACGACCAGACGTGCCACCAACAAGGACCGCCGGAAACTCCCGTCGCGAAGTCGTTGAACGATCCGAGCAGGCATCCTGTTGTTGACGTGCAGACGGCAGTAGTGCAGGTTTTTGTGTATGGCATTGGGAAATGGAGCTGAGGCTCGGCAGAGAGCCCGGAGTGGTGGATGCGAAGCCGATGCGCCTCCAGCCGTTGCGATCCATCACCGTAGCGCCCTGTGGAAACCGATAATCACATGAGGTATCCAGTCCGCGGAGCATTGTACTCGGCACGCGGCAGAGATGTTCGTGGCTCTGTCAACAGGTGTCTCAGCCTGACAGAACAGTGGGTGATGAGATCACCCACCCCGTCGGTAGTTCAGACAGGAACGAGAGGGAGCGCCAAAGGAGTGGACCAACAAAGGGCTGTCGAACAGACGGCAAGACGGTACGGGGTTCTCTCAGCAACGGGTCGCTTGGATACTGTAATAGTCACACACTTGGAGCGGCGGGTCTTTGGGCCGGACGCCAGCGACTGCGTGCAGCAAAAATACGGCATGCTAAAGACGTCTACCATGCTCGAGATTGCGTGAATGCGAATGCGCCTTCCTCAGCATGCGCGTCGCCGTTTCCCCATCGCGCAGTGGCGGCCGTGCATTGGCGCGTAAGCGAGAAGCGACGTCACGCGCCTGG
This sequence comes from Pseudomonodictys pantanalensis, assembly GCA_019022785.1. Classification (NCBI taxonomy): domain Eukaryota; kingdom Fungi; phylum Ascomycota; class Dothideomycetes; order Pleosporales; family Parabambusicolaceae; genus Pseudomonodictys; species Pseudomonodictys pantanalensis. The sequence continues at coordinate 25,618 of JAFHBV010000164.1, forward strand.
GTAAGTATGGAGCGTCAGGGCTTGACCCAGCCTGGCTAGCGCGCTTTCTGATCGAGATCGAAGTTTGGGAGGGATCGATGGCATTTCCAACTTTCCCATGAGCGAGGGGCCGTGGACAGGCAAAAGCCCATCTTTTGCGGCGGCCGCTTGTTCTTTCCGTCCTCTTAAAGGTAGCCTGCTGCCCGGCTTAGAACACCGTAGCCGCTCTTCCGCATCTGTCGTTTTTGCGTCCCCATTATCTCATCCCTCGTTGCTGCCCTGGCTCGCCGGTATAGTTTTCCGGTGCATGCCTTGCCCTCGATATAAACACTGAGAGTTGCTTGGGGAGTGACGTCTCGCTATCAGCATCAGCATCAGCACCGAATTCTCGTCGCACTACACTGCCGCCCAGTTCCTCCACCAACAACCGTGACTCTCGCCCGCATGGACACCATCACCACAAACAACTTTGGCGACTGGGCCAATGACGCTTTCGTCGCCCTCAATGGCGGCAGCCACAGCATCCAGCCATCGACAGAGAAGTGGCCTGCCTTCAGCACCACCGACGTCGATGCCTTCTTGCAATCCTCTCTCAGTATCCCTCCTTCGCTCCTTACCCACGGCTCTCTCGAGCGCCACGGTCAGGTTACCCCCCCTGACGACCTGTCGCCCGCAGAGGAAAGCCGAGACTCGCTCCGGGAAATCTCTATCCCGCTCGAGCAGCTGAGAAACGAACCCTCGTGGCCCGAAGATCAATTGCAAGCTCTTCGAGACTACCAGCCGCAACAGCAAAATGCGCCAGAGCTCACGCCACCGCAAGGCGCTGAACAACACTCACCAAAGCGTCGGCGAACCGGACGAGCCGGTGCATCCAATCAAAACTTTGCCGATACCCACCCCGCATCCTCGCGAGCACAAGACAAGACCGACAACCCCCAGCCACCGAAACGCAAGCGGGGTCGACCAAAATCGCAGCCCCAGATGGTGCAAGCCTTCACCGCGGACGGCTACCAGTTCCAGGTCTCGTCCGCCCGCCAGTCGCACCTCGAGAAGAACCGCGTCGCCGCCCACAAGTGCCGCCAGCGCAAGAAGGAGTACATCACAGGGCTCGAGAGCCGTGCACGCGAGTTCTCGACAAAGAACAAGGCGCTGAAGGAGAACGTGGCCATGCTGCGTGAGGAGGTGCTCGCGCTCAAGAATGAGGTGTTGGGGCACGCCGGATGCGGCTTCTGGGCAGTCGACGAGTACCTTGCACGATGTGCGGGCGACCTTCTGGGCGTCCAAGCCCCAGCCGGCACCCCAGGATCCGGGCCATCGCAACGACCGAGCGAGACACAGAGCCCTGCGTCCATGGCTCTAGCCCCAGGAACGCTCCAGCGTGAGTCCACGTCGGAGTCGCTAGCCAGCCACACGACCATGGATTCGCCAGCCAGTGACGACTACGGCGAGCTCGATTTGCTCAAGGAGATGGACACAGAGCATGAAGGCCAGTAGCCTTGGACGACTTCCCCTTCACTTTCACGACTGGATCAGGAGCCGAAGTCACACGTTGCAGGCGTTTATCAACCCGCTTCAATGATACCCAGATATTAAGTTTTCTACTTTCCCATCAAAAGTTCCTTGGACTTTTTTGTTGTGCAGAACTTATCTACCCTTCGATGTTTGTATTACTCTTTTCTCTTTTGGTATACGCTACCAGGACCAGTGGCTTTTCTTTGGGCCACCGCAGTAGCCACGATCTTACGATGGGGATGAGAAGGGGGATGAGATGGCTACGGGTGGGTACATGTCCCCGCCCTAGCGATGAGAGCATTGGGAGATGGAAACAAACAACAAAAGAGTTGGTTGGCATTGTCGCATGCACGTCTGCCAGATGCCATGGCATTGCCGGGCTCTCAATGAGGTAGATCAATTAAAGTCGACTGCTCCGCCATTCCTTGTGTCTCGGTAGCTTTGATGTCCCCGTTCCCACAAAACCCTTGTGCATGAGTCCCTTACGGCGAACGGCCCCACGCCCACCAGATATGCCTCGTACATCTACCAAAACTCTACCCCGCAATGCGCTCATTCCGCGTTCCAACACTTGAGCATAGTCGGTCCTCCATTGGAAGCTCGAGCTTTCCGATTCGTCGCGGGGCATTGCACCGCCGGGTTCTCCCTGAATCCAATTAGTAATACATTCGCCTTTGCAATTAGTACGGGTCTCTGTCCGTCGCGTTGGGACCTATCCAACACGACATCACAAAGCATGTGATCCGCGATGAAAGACGGGGCCTTTTGGAGAACGGTACCTAGCGGAAGTGGCTTGTGCGGTACCGCTCGTTGCTTGATGAGAGTTTGCGGAAGGGCCGGTAGAAGCACTTTAGCAACGTTGGAGAGGCAGATACAGTGGTTCCGTTCCTCTATCTCTAGACGTGCTGAAGCCTGAGAAGAGCGCAAGCATGGCCAGTGTAGCCCATTGCAATGAGCAAACCCACTGTATCAAGCACTCAATGTAAGTCCACCCTACGTGTACCCACAATACGGCCCCATTCGGCGCCTGTAAGTTCGCCACTCCAACAAGTTACATCACCCAGACGCCTGGTGATTGGCTCCGGAAACTTATTACGGTAACCGAGCAGATCGCGAAAGCAGCATCTCCGGACACACACACACACACACACACAAGGCAAGGCGGAGAAACGACGAAGATCGTCAACACGTGGGCCGTTGGATTGCGATGTGGCGAATGTAATCAGGGAAATCATCCGATTGCCCGATCGGGTTTTGACGTGCCGGTCAACGTCGGCGAGGCTGAGGGATAATCTTTCGGGCCGGTACGACTGGGGCTTAGTAAGCTGCCGAGCCTAAAGGACGGTATTGATGAGCGGCGGATGCTGTAGTGGTGACTGTCCGTAGTTTGCTCTGATTTGTGAGTTTCGAAAGCATCCGTTGCCATTGCTACGGAGTGTTAGCGTGTTATCGATAAGACTGCGCGCTAGCTAGGAAGAGATTAGTGGGTGTTTCAAAAGGTTGCTTCCTGCCCCCTAGTGAAGTCTCACACTGTCACAATGCTGTGTTGAGTGTTTTTTGGGAGGTTTGATCCCACCACTCTCTCTTGTACGTGCGACCACTTACCCGACTTCTTCCATGCACTGACTTAATGTAAATGCGTCAAAGTGCTGCTAATCTACTCAGGATGCGAACCGGATTGCTCGTACACGATGAGCGATCTAAAGTGAAGTCCCGCTGACAAACAATTAATCTGAAGCGTAGTAAGAGATCTTCGCATCTATAACTGATACTAAGCACATGCTTCCCTTTGGCGCTCAAAATTGGAATACAAATTGTCTTTCTTCGTGGTCGCTTTCTCTCACTGACGTGTTTCTAGAGGCGTTGTTGTCCTGAGATTTCACATATATACCTACTCCTTATCTTGTAATGGGTTGCATCCTGTATCACTACTGCCTCTCGTATTTTCTCATTCTTCACTCGTGGATCTGAGCTGGAGATTGCGCCATACCAGCGCAAAACTGCTCTGCTTCTTGCTCGATCAGCAGGGCCATACACCACTAACTTCCTCAAACATCGTAGAAAGAGCCTCTTGGAACAAGCGAAGGTAAACCGCTGTGGACCCACCTTCCGAGCACCAACTCGCACAAGACTATCTGTCAAAGGTTGGACCATCTATCGATTACGTTCCCGGATTCCGAAATACCACAGTGTGTCCTGTCATTTACACCACGGCCCATTTAGACCCTCAGTGGCCGAAGCGAGCTTTTCTGAAGATGGTCACGTTACCCAGGCCACAGATCATCAAGGCATACATGCAAGTTCGATAATTAGGCTCAGTTATGCTGAGGGCATGTCGAGCAGGCTTTAAACTAAACGAAATATCTGATTTGCTTGCTTTTTAGAACCTCTTAGAGCTCTATCCATTATTCTTATTACACGGCAGGTTTCGTTGTCGTTATGTCGTCTGGTATGATTATTACTACGACTAAAAGTAATACGGACACGACCCGACGCCTGAAATTCCTCGTCTTTTATTACCTAGTTTGAGGGCTCGAACGATCGGTCGCGCCTCTGTCGTAAATCTCGGCCTACTTTCTTCACGAAATATCCACTCTTCTCTCGGGCAACAATTATGGCGGTCTTTTCCTTGTACATCGAGTGGGATGAGGCACATAGCTCGTCACGTGCTGCCAAGCCGGTGTCAGATGGGTGCGACGCTGTCATTGGCTGGTATACTCTACCGAAGTAACATCTTGAGGCAGGTTATCACCGCCAACAAAAACTCGATGGAGTATTGTCACCGTCGGGGCTCAATCTCAACCGTCTAGCGCGCCCTTCCCGCTGTCCCTTGCGACCTACCTGTCTTGCACCTCAAGCCCTCAAATGATTGCCGTGTCGTAGGCGGAGAATACGCGCAGTTACGTGACTGGTGGCACGGCAGCTCCCCACACCGTGCGTGCGAAGGTGTCTCCAGGCCAGTACCGGCAGCGATGGAGACATTCCGGCAGATACCCGAGGGGTCCGCGGCCAAAGTGCTCATCCCACGACAGAAAAAGAACGATCCGCCTGCGCCGGGGCCAAGGAAGGAGGCGAGGGCGAAGGAGCACCGTATTAATCGAGCCGTAAGTTGAGCTCTCGAAACCCAACACTGTGCATCAAATCAGCCGAGGTGGGTGCTCCACTGGAGCCTCAAGCGGGGCACCCTCAAAGTTGACTCTGACCAATGAACCGCTTGCTAACTAGGCATCCCAGTGCAACCAATGCCGGAAGCGGAGTAAGGTCATTTGATAAGGCGATACGGTCTGCCTCGGCCACATGCTACAACAACTACTAACACCCTCTACAGAAGTGAAATGTTCTGGAGAAACACCGAAGTGCACCAACTGCGTGACTAACATCCTACCCTGCGAATACGAGCAAGCGCGTCGAGACCGGCTCAAATCGTCAGTGGCTGCCCTTGAAACATTGCATCTTTCTTTGGCTGACCCAATGCAGTGCCACTCATCGCAACCAACATTTAGTCAATCTCTTGCGGGACCTTCGCGAGAAGGTTGACGAGGAAGACACCCAGAGGATCGATGCTGCCCTGCGCGGTGTAAGTCATGCTACTTGTCGGACGTCATTAAAATGCGAATTAACCAAGCAGATCGAAGACGACCTTCCAGCCCCGGTGGCCTCTTCGAAACGCCGCAAGCCATCTGCGCCGGAACAAGAAGACAGCGATCATGGCGAGACCTTCGCGCCGGCATCGGTGGGATCTAACGACGATCTCGATATGGTTGATGAAGACCTCACCCGCAACCGCGAGACCCGTGAGGTCGGCTTCATCGGTCAAAATTCCGAAATACAGTGGCTGCGAACTCTAGACCGTGAGACTGAGGCAACCGGAGGAGAGCCATACGGCCTTCCATACGGCCCTGTTGGTGGAACCGCCGACGCTCTCGCTCAGAGGTCGAGCGCCCGCAACGAACGTAGGAAACACACATACGTAGGCCATGGGAAGTCTGTTACAGAGGCTACGTTCTATCTTGACGCTGACGATTTTGACATAACCATTCCGGTGGATGCTAGCCTATTCCCGGATGAACTAGGATGCAGCCGACTCGTCGATTGTTTCATGAAAGTCGTCCATACGTCTTTCCCTCTCATTCCTCTTAAGTTCGAGGACCAGCTGCGTAGGTTCTTTGTCGCCAATCGGCAGGGTCAACCGTACTCGCGTGTCTCGCAACAGTTTCGCGCATTCCTAAACATTGTACTGGCTATCGCCGCTCGCTACTCCTATGTGACGGATGCCGCCTGGAAGGAAGACGATCGAGGGCACATTGTCTACATGACACGAGCATTAGAACTCTTGGAGCCTGACGAGTTGTCATCGCTAGCCGCGCCTAGCCTGGAGACTATTCAATTCGTACGTTGCGAAGATTTGTCCCGATAATGCTCAGGACTAACTATTTGCAGCGCGGCTTGCTTGCCTTTTACTACCTAGTCATTGGCCGGGTAAACAAAGCCTGGATACAGATAGGCATCGCATTGCGTTTCGCTATGTCACTTGGTCTCCACTTGCGGAACGAAGACAAGAGAATCCCAGCAGGTCGGAAAGAGGAGATCGTACAGACATGGTGGAGCCTTCAGTCAATTGAATGCCTCCTCAGCGCTGTTACTGGTCGGCCCTGCGTGCTGTCGTGGGACGACTGCACTGTCCCACTGCCCAGCGACGCGGCGATAGAATCATCAAGGACCAATACTTCCGCGCAAGGCACTCCATTCTTTAGCAGGCCTCAGTCCTCAGAGGATCAGCTCGCTGATACGTACCTCGACGCGCATCTCAAAATCGGTATCATCGTCCAAAAGTCGCTCGGCCGCATCTACGCTCCACGAACGGCTAGCAAATCCTGGGCCTACGTACAGAAACTGGTGAAAGAATTGTTAGAAGAACTGGAGGAGTGGAAGAGGAATTCATTGAGTGAGACGGAATCCAACCAGCCTAGTCGTTCGTCCAGCCTGGCCGACAGCACCCGGCATACCAAGTTGCTCACTTTGTACTACTACAACCTAAAAATCATGATTACGCGTCCCTTCTTGTGCAGGACTGAGCGACATATCACGCACCAAAGCGGAGCTTCTGCGGGATTTAACAACAATACCGCCGAGGCCTGCGTTCAAGCCGCAAAGAGTGTGGTCGATATGCTTCCTGACAAACCGGACCCGCAATGGCTGTATGAGAATGGACCCTGGTGGTCAATCATTCACAACTGTAAGTCCAACTAGACTAGGCTTCGCACCAAAAACTCACGTCTTCCAGTGATGCAAGCCGTGTCTGTCCTGCTGCTTGAGCTCTCCTACGACAATGAGCACATGACCTCCAACGGGAACCTCATCGTTCACAAGATAAAGAAACTCATTCGTTGGCTCCGTGTCCTTAGTATCAACGACAACGTTGCACAGAAAGCATACAAGCTCATCTCAAACATCATCGTCAAGTCCCGTACCGATATCCACAACAAATTGCGCGACGTCCTGATCGAAGACTCGCCCATCATCATGCCCTCACGCCCCGCCTCATTGCGGACCTCAGAACCCTTCACCTCTGCATACCGGCCACCGCCTCCACCGCATGGCCTTGGCAGTCTGTACGCGGACCCTACTCTACGGAGCGGTCCAAGCCGCGTATCTGGCCTGAGTGCATCTTACGCACAGCCTTCAGCCATGGATTCTACCTTCGACGCCGATGTGCAGTTCCAGGAGGATTTTAGGCAACCGCATCATTCTCCGCCGCTACAGGACTCCCAGTACTCGTTTCTGCCGAACAACCCGGCCGTGCTCCATAATCCCTTCATTACCAACTTTGACGAAGTGATGCCATTGGCTTCGCTCGCGGATCTCTGGGGCACTGGTACAGGGTCTGTAGGAAATGATGAGCTGCAGTCACAGCAGCAGCAAGGTGGTAGTGACGGTGGGTTCTATCAGCCACTGCAGTAGAGAGAAGGGTAGTTTGGCGGCATTTCACTACTTTGGACTACATGGCAAGTGAAAGAGACAGTAGTTACATAATATCCAATCGATTTAGACGGGCTTCTAGAGAGGGTGTCCGTTGATGCATTTGGAGTGCTTTGATCTGGTTGGGGTCGCACGCATCTTCGGGGTTCTGCGCCTACCTGGTAATTTGAGGTTCGATCCCTCGAGATTTCATCGTGTGCACCAACTCTGTGACTCAAAGTCTCCGGGTAATATGAATTTTAAGAGAGCCAGGGGCGAATACAGTATTGCATTTACTCCATCATACTGCTGTTGGGCTCTATGTTGTATGTCCAGCAAGGAGGAATCCATGCAAAGAGTGCGGCCGAAGTGGACAGACCAAGCCATCGAGCCAAAGCCGAGTCATATCTACAGCTGTCCATCAACACCAATGCACCCTTTTGTGCCTACCACTTCGTCAAAGGATACTGCTCACTCCCATATGTCCCCATACGATACCCCACACCAGACCGCCCATCGGCCTCAGCCGCATACCCACACCTCCTCACCTTCTCACTCTCACTCTCCTTCCAACTTTCCACCGTAGCCTCCACTCTCTTCATCAGCTCCTCCGGCGTATTTGGATCCGCCTGCGCCGTCTTCAGCAAATCCGCCGCCACCGAAATACGCAGATGATCTAGCGTGCTAACCCAGGACAGTCTATTCTTGGACAGGTCTCCGAGATGACACACAAGACGCAAACGTGCGTCGTCCCGCACATTCTGGAGGGAAGCCTGCAGGCGCGCGAGGTCAGCGTAGTTGGCTAGAGAGCCGGAGAGTTGCTCTAAAGTTTTGAGAACGCGGTCACCGAGGGCTTTGCTGCGCGCTTCCAGCTCGGCAACCGGCGTCGGAACCCTTGGACTGCGCATTTCGTTCTCCAAGAGCCAGAGCCGATAGGCGAATGTATCTGGAAGGACTTTGGGAGTACGGTCGGGATTGCGCTCCCAGTCGCGGGTGCGGAGGGACTCGACGTAGAGGATCATGGCTTCGACAATGGGTTGGAAGTTCTCGGTCCACTTTTCCGCTGGTTCGTAGCAGTGGATGTTGTCCAGCGGCGATAGTAACATCGTGAATATATTCAACGCGGCAAACTGCTCGCCGTCACGCCAGAGGACGGCGGTGTAGATTTGTAGGAATGCGGTCTGGATGGCCCTGGCTGTAATTAAGCCAGTGAGTTTCGAGGGCTTGGCGAGTGGTCGCACGAGTGTGTCTCCGACAGTATTGGATATAAATACAACCTCGGATGCTGTTTCGACAGAGAGAATGTTGACGCCACGGCCGTATAGAGCCAGCCATGTCTTCACCGGTCCGTTGGAGCAGAGCTGGGCATCATCACGGAACTTTTTGTTGAAAGCTGCCAAGGAAGCAGGTGGCACAATGTTGAATGTCACATAGGCAACGTACCCTTCGAACAGGGACGCGGGGAGGTGCGCGATAGCAGCCGTGAAGACGGAAGACAAAATGGCCAAGCTGCATGGGATACCGGGCAATTCGAACTTATCATCGAGTCTATCGAAGGCATATTTGCGGAGAAACAGGAATGACCAGCGAGCGGTATGCTCCTTGAGGCCCCTGATGACGGGTAATAGAATGCGGTCGACAAAAGCTTGGCGGTGAGGAGATTTCGGGACACTCATCAGTGGGTGATCGAGAAACCATAATAGGACGTAGAAGATGGGCCTATCGTTATTGTCGGAGAACTCGGGCAGTTCGAGGCTTTCCTCGGCGTGCTTCCATGCTGAGTCGGAGATGGGACGGCGCTCGCTCAAATTTCCTACGACGGGTATGATAGGCTCGAGTGCGGTAAGAATCTTCTCAGCCAAGTCATTTGACGCATCGGAAAGCATTTCCAAAAGACTCTTGACAACAGAAAGTCGGATATCAGGATGCTGAGCTTTCTTTGCGAGCTTGCTCAAAATCGAGACTGCAAAGTCGGTGCCAATGAAGTCCGCACGGTGGAGTAGTTGAGCGAGGTGCTTTACCGTTGTAACCTTCACCGAGGGCTTGGCCTGGGATGCTTCCACGGACCCATCTTCATCCACTTCTTGGCTCTCATGAGTTGTCTTTGCCTCTTCCAAATTCTTGACGATAGCTTCCGCGAACGCCGTGAAACAAGCTGCTGCATCTGATGCTGGTAGGCGCTTGAAGAATTTGGAAGTCAACAGGTTGCGGTGCCATGAGCTAGCATCAGGGCGCTCGATGATCGTGCGGATGGTGAGCTCGGAAGCTAGACGGGGATTATCGCTCTGCGCTAGCAAATTCACGAGTTGGAACGGCGTGAAGTCAGTCGATCCCGCCTTTCCTGCATCAAGCACACTCTTTTCGGCGATATAAGCGAGCAATGAGGGAGGTACCCAGCGAATGTGCGTTCTCAAGACCTGCATGGCCAGATCTTTGCTTAGATTTCCCTTAGTTGGTACATCCGCCCCAAGACGGAGTGCAGGGTACCGCGTATCCTCTTGCGAAGGAAAAGGCAAGGGCAAAACTTGAGACACATCGTTCGTAAGCCCATCCAGGTCGAGTAGCGCCGAGAAAGTCTGGCCTTCTCGCATTGTCGCACGAGATTTGGCCAGTGTAACGCGGGAGTTTGACCAGATGCTCTGTTGACTATTAGAGACACCTGGGATTGTCGGGATTCGTAGTTCAAGCTTGTCGTCGATTGTGAGTCTATATGTCAGACTCTTGTATTCTTTCGACAGGTCAATGTACGTCAAGGTTTCTAGCTTCCGTGGCTCCACGTCAGGCTTGAGAGGAGGCCATGGAATCCACTCTTCCGACTGCATTACATCTTTGGTCTGAGGTATCACTGGCCACTCCTCAGGCGAGTCCGCAGCAGTTTCAGGAGGCCAGAATCCGAGTCCAGAATCGCTACAGCGCCGCCAGTATCGAACTGATTCTTCGGAACTCATCCGGCCTTCGCTGAGCGGACCGGTCGCGTATGCCCATGCCTTTTTCGTTCGGCGACCCTTTTCTTGCTCGTCCAGACATGGTGGAATGTACATCCGCAAGGCCATGCCGTAGTCGTCGACAAACACTCCAATGGTAGCACGCGTGTCTTCGTCCGCGACGACTTCCTGAAGAGCCATTTTTGGCTCTGGAAACACGGTAGCCTTTACGCGAGATGCTATGTAGGGCGCATGCGTCTCCATATCTGGAGTATCCAGGCGCCATGGGTATATCAGGTACTGAACAGGAAGCCCACGTGGGAATGGCTCAGGCAGATCTGGGACAAGGACATGCGTAGTCTGACGATGCTTTCGCCAGAGCTTATCGCGAGCGCGAGCAAGTTCATCGAAGAAACGGTATGTAGATGTAAGTTCGGCAGTAAGAAGAGTAGGTAAGTCTATCGTGCAGCCTGGGAGACCCGCTATGTTGGCGGCAGTCCATCGGCCATGGGTGTTGAGAGCAAGAGCCTTCTCTGTCAATCCGACAATGGTGCCGATTGTGTCATTCCAAAGACTGGCAAAGATCTCTTCCTCCGAAAAACCCAGTATGTTCTTCAAATCCCATGCGCGAGTGATTCGATTGCTCACCACGTACATTGGCGCATGCAAGAGACCGTTCCAGTGATGCGCAGCGAAAGACCGCTCGTGAGCTGCTGAAGCGACCATGTCAAACTGATTTAATAAGATCCGATTCGCGACTTCCACCCTTTTACGGATAGACTCAGTTGTAAGCGAGTCGTTCAGAGCCAGTGGAATGCCCGAGAGAAACTCTCGTAGTTCGGTAGGACAGTGCTCAAAGAGTATCTTTGATGTAAGAGGGTCCGGAATAAAGCGACGGGTCCACTGCAAACACTCCGCATACAATTTGAGAGACCCACTGGCGATGGAGAAGTACAGCGCTGATTTTGCATTGAAGCCTCGCGCTTGAGGGTCGGATGTCCACATGGCCACTTCCTGTCGCGTCGATATGCAATGGCCCGCGAGCTCTACCGCATCATCACAGAGACCATTCTTGGATAAGAGGTAGATGTGATAGAGGTTCGGATCCGCGTGATAGCCAGCTTGTTCTCTAGAATGTCCGAAGATAGTGTTGCTCGAATTGGTCATTATAATGAGCTTCTCGTCACCGATCGCCGTTCGGCACCGTTTGAGTAGACCGAGAGCTTGATCTGGCATTATGTTGTGAAGAGATTGGTCGAGGGACATCTGGGATGCGTCTCCCCCAAGTCCTTTGAGATCTTCTTCAACATCTAAGTCTCGGTGAAGGGCGCGCATGACAATGAAGCGTAAGAGAGCGTAACGCCAAGATTTGGCGACGCCTTTGGTCAGGGTCTCGAATGAACCAATGGTCGAGTATGTTTGTTCGGATTTAAGCTTGGAGAGGATGGTTCCGAAGGACTTGTCGAATAACTCGGGTTTGCGCGACCAGCAGAGCGCTACAAATTGCAGCATCCCTCCAGAGCGAAAAGCGAGTTCAGATGCAATATCGGGTCGCAGCTCGACGTACTTCGCGAACAAGTCGACAATATCCTTTCGACTAGCCCACGTTACATTTTTCTTCATGCAGCGTTTGAGTAAAGGTGTAACGACGTTTAGAACGATATAGCGGGCTGAAACACTCCGATTCTCGTCCCCAACAAGCCTTCGTAGGACTTCGAGTGAGAACTGCATCGATGCAGAGAACCCAGACTCAAGAGCAGCAGCAGATGGCGATCGTGATAAGAGCTGATTGAGCCAAGTCTCCCTGGCAGGAACCTCGCCATCCTTTAGAACTCTATGCAGCAGAAAGCCCCGCAGAACGTCGGTGTGGTACTTCAGGAGAGTTTCCTTCTTGATATCCTGCCATAATCCTCTCTCTTGAGGATAAAGCACGTCGTGGACCGCCATTCCAGTACACCCAGACACAAGATATCCGTACTGCTTCGTCAAAGCCCGCGGATCCAAGGTCTTGTGCCCTGCGTTGGGAAAAGCTCGTGGAACAAGCGCTTGCAGCAACTTGGTGAAGGCTTCCCTCTTCTCTTTCACATCTTTTCCACGAGCACTTTGTCCGATGTTCCGGCACGCTTCCTTAATCTCGAGAACGGAGAGGTCGCTAAAGATGTCGAGGAAACCTTGCACGCCGCCTAGATCGTTCCATGCGTCGAGCCATTGTGGAGTAGCAAGTTGCCTTGCGAGGTTTTTGAGAGCGAGCCGGCGAATCTGGACCGATATCTTCTGCTGTAGAGCTTGGCGGATGGTGGCGGGCGAGTGGGCAATGCTGAGCCAGATAGCGAATATGTCGGGCGTGAGTGACCCCGCCTCAACAAGGGTTAAAAGTTGAGATGTGATTGAATTCTCTGACGTTACATTCACGGCAGCGGCAAGGCACTGAGCAACCTCGCGGGGTGAGGACGCTCGTATCTTGTCCGGGTCAAGCGGACTCGGTGTCGCCATGACCGGAACGGTAACAATATCGCGAGTAGCCTCAGTGAGGATGTAGGTAGGGTGATCTTTGGAGTCAGAGGTTCAGGGTGAAGTCTTGACTCGCTCGGACCACATTTGCGTCATAGGACAGGCAGCGGTTCGAGCCGTTAAGTGAATGGTACGACTGTGATGTGAAACGCGCACGGACCATGTGATTTTGTGTCTGCCATAGTTGGGCAACCTCGCTTTGTCACTGCGGAGGCGCAAGCCCGTTTGCCCCCTCCGAAGTGGGTGCGCAGCTCTGTTCTAACGTCGAAAATCTTCGTCCTCGACCGATAGGCTGTAGAGAAGAACACTTGGTGCCATCGCGCCAAAATGTAGCTGCCAATGAGTGTGGAGCCATTGGGATGAATCATGATTAGAGCGTACGGAGAGCAATTTTGGAGGTGCGATATCGATAAGCTGGAAGCTAGTCTGGAAGAAGCTGAGGCCTTCGCTTCCTTCCCCTCGGCCCCGGCCTGCAGCCAGCAAACGTCTTGTTCACTCGGTCATTCCAGTAAAGTTCGTCTTACCACAACGAGATTCTGAAGATACTAGATCTATGAATGTCGATCTCTTAATTCACAGAGGTGTACATACATAAAGGAGATCGGCACCCGACGTACTGGTACCTACTTCCTCCGACAATCAGCCTCATTCAAGCATCGCTCACCCGAAGGACCTTATGATATGTGTGCATTCTTCCTCTATTCGACCAATGGCATGCCAGAACGGAAACACGAAGACCTGAAGTCCATCCACCGCCTCGGTACCTAGACCGTACAGGACCATTATCGTCTCCCAGCCTGGAAAATCTGGGTACATGAACCCGGAGAACTGGTGCTCCATTGCAGCGCCGAGAATAACGCATTTCAAATTCGGGAATAATAAGCGTAAAGATCCCACGTGGTAATCTTCCCTGTCGGCACGTCTAGCCATCCAGTCGCCGTAGCTTTCTACAGCGGTAGCGCCATCGATGAATTTGAAAGTACGTGCGATTGAGACGGTGGTAATGGCGTCTCTATTTCCAGGTGAGAGTCTTTCGGTGAGGTATCGGGCAGTGTATCAGTCGGAAAGATGGAAGACGTTGAGTCGGTACGGAAGATGAGCTGTCTCAACCCGGGTCTGGCGACATGTCAAGTACAGGTTGTGGATTGACTGGGCAAGCTCGAAGAACCGTGTGACTCCGATCTGGGCGTATAATTGAGCATGTAGTGGCCGGACCATCTAGATCACGAAGTCACCGAGGGCTAGGTTGTAGATGCAGTTTCGCCGTTCAGCAGGGAGACGGAGGAGCTGTGAGTTGATGGCGTGTAGGGCAGTCCAGTCCAGTCCAGTCCATTCCAGTCCAGAGAGGTCAATTATCAACCCAAAATGTTAATGGTACTAACAGATCCGAATTATCATCCTTGCGCCTCATTTGGGTTTCGAGAGGATCCTCGTTTGGCTGCTTGCTCGCCTCCGTCTCTTCCAATTCAATTGCAGCCCCCATACGGGGCACTCCCGAGGTCTTGCTTCAATGACAGCCCATTGAAGTGGGCACGTTTTGAGAGGGCAGTAGAATCAACAAACAATCACAAAGCCCCGCACGAAGGCAGTGACTAAATACCAAGCCTCGTGTACTTCTAGCGCGGAAATGATCCCGACACTTAGTGGGTCGTGTCAAGGTCTGTGCCTTTTATGTCTGACCGTGCCGCTTTTCTTTTTCGGTCGTTCTATGTCAACATACTCTCTCTCTCTCCTCATCCCACGCCCACACTCAACATCCTTCAGCGACACGATGAAGCAAAACAACCTCCGCGGACACCTCTTCATAGAAGGGACGATACTGACCCTGAGCATCGCTCTGCTTATTCTCGCCGCCGTCTACGTCGTCAGGCTTCTGCACTTCCCGTTGGACGCATACACCGACCCTCCGAAGCTAACAAAAGCCGGCTTCGTTGTCGAGTACACATTTCTTCCAGCCCTCACCGTTGTCGCCTTTTCTCTCGACATCATCTTACTCTTGCTAAGTATCTTCACTCCTCCGTATGCACTGCTCCTCACCGTGGTCTTCGCGAGCGCCTGGATGTCGATGATTGTGATCGGGGCTTAGTACTACTTGCAGAGTCATTTCAACCCTGACAATATCTAGGATGGAGGTAAAGCGAAGATATTTTTTATATCAGGCCTGTCTGCTAACGCAGGAGCGCGATAGTTTGCTTCCAGCTTAATCTTTTGGGACCGGAAATACATCACTAGGACGGGGAGTACGTCACAAGTGCAAACAAACGCCCCGAAATGGCGGCACTTGCACTCGGCTCTTGCCGTTCGCGGCGTAAGCGGATACGAACAAAACTCGACCTCTGACGCCTTCGGTGGCTGACAGATACGCAGATATTAGCTCTATATTCCGGTGACGGCGGTCATCGCGGTCGCGATATCTAAGAACCCTTGACGGAAGCCTTCGCAAGGTAAAGAGAGATGGACATCCCGTGCGCGCGAAAGATTATATGGATATTGGTAAAATGCTTAGCTACGGGATGGAACTCTGAATGAAGGACTTCGGATGAGGGGTTTGAAGTGCTTGTGTTCGACTGCATTGGGGAATGGGTCAAGGACGCGACTTAACTCATTTAGATTGTAAATGCTATGGCAAAGGGGGAAAATAAATTCAGGGATTGACGAGCGTAGTAGTCATGGAAATCGATATCGAAGCAGTCGGACGTGAAGCGGTGAGATTCCTCCTTTGTGAATCATCGGTGCATCTACAGAAAAGTATAAGCACATCAGCAGCAGCCAAACTAGCCCATAATTTAGTTATAGATCGACCCTAGTAGCGCATAACCCGTCAGCCGCTCACCAGCACTTGGTCTGAACTTCTTCTCCTTATACCACACATCTGCATCCTCAGCTTGCTTCTCCACCTCGCCAAAGTCATACGCCGGCTTGGGAAGTAGATCGTAGATACCCTTAGCAAGATCCTTGCCGATGTTGTACTGCTGTGCGAGGTACTTCTTCTGTGTGCGGGTTAGCTTCCACAGATCTGGTATGGTTCCGGGAGACGACGGAGACGGCCAACACGTACCTGGATATCCGGGAACTTCACGAACTTCAGCATATTTGACGTATTCTTCAGAGTGTTCTTCTTCTCCTGCTCAGCCATGACGCGACTCCACAGCTCCTTCGCCTGATTATAGTCGTTCTTCTTGCCCTCGTGCCAGTAATGGCTCTTGCGGCTGACGACGTTGTCGCTGACCTGGTACGGTGCTTCCGCAGTATCGGGTCGGAATTTGTATGCGAAGCTGTTTGGTGCGTATTGTTTATTGCTGGTGTGGCTAGCGTCGACACGCATCTGTCCGCCGAAGTTAAGTGAGGCGTAGGATTTTGCCATGAAGGGGCAGTTAACGGGGACTTGATGGAGGTTGACACCAACTCGGTGATCTGAGATGAGACGTGAGTGAATGCTTGGGGCAAAGTCAAGAAAGCTATTCAACACCAAGCGTCCAAATTCCTGCATGGGGAACTGCTTGCGTGGCCACACCTTGGTAACGTCGAAGGGATCGAAGCCAAGCTTTTCGGGGTCTGTGTCTTCTGGCTGCATCACTTGAACTTGTGCAGTCCATACAACTTCCTTGCCATTCTCTATCGCTTCCCAGAGGCCACGCTTGGAGTAGTCCGGGTCCTCGCCGCACATCTGCGTGGCTTGCTCCTGGGTGGACTGATTCTGACCGTGGTTCGCAATGAAGTGGTACTTGATGTAGCCGAACTTGCCCTCGCTGTTGACCCATTGGAAAGTGTGGCAGCCGTAACCGTGATTGAAGCGCCAACCCTGGGGAGTACCGTGGTCACTGAAGAACATGAGACCGGCATGGTTGCCCTCCGGTGTACAGGCGAGGAGATCGAAGATGGTATCATAGTCAAAGAGGAAGTTCTGGGGATTACGCCATTGGGATTGGATCACGTCCGGACCTTGGATGGGGTCTCGACATAAGAAGACAGGCTGCGTTCAACTTAGCACATGAAAGGGACATGTGGGGCATTGCGCTCACGAAATTCAGCCCGACGATATCATAATTGCCCTCCGTCGTGTAGAACTTGATGGCAAATCCACGAGGGTTACGGACCTCATCGGTATACTCGCGACCTGGGGTTACTGTGCTGAAGCGAATGAAGATGGGCATCTTCTCGCCAACGCTGGACAAGAAGTTGGCTTTCTGTGAACGGGTAAGCACATGACGGCGCGTATAGTAGGGTTGGGTGTACCGTGAGACCAGAGACATCCTTGGTGCACTCAAGGTATCCGAAGGCACCGGATCCAGATGGATGCACCATACGTTCGAGGTTCTTCGAGCGGTTGAAAGTCTGTTGCTTCCTGTCGGAGGTCAGGTTGGGGTCAGATCCAGACTGGAGGCTACCTTCTGAAACAAGAATACATCGCTGGCAACTGGAATGCCGCCAATGGTTTTGCTATGCCCGCTATTGTCGTGTTAGCTGTCTGTATGCATGTATGACGACGTCACTACTTACGCGTCTGGGCACGGAATGCCCTCGTTGTTGATGAAGTATGCCCCATCGTCCATGGGGTCGTTCTGATTGGTGTTGGCGGAGGTGCATGATGGAGTCATTTTGGGGAACTTCGAGGTTAGGTTGGAGGGAATTTCCATATTACGGAGAGTGTGGAAAGAGGCGTCCTTGAGGAGGAACGGGTAGATAGCGGCAGTACAGCATCTCCGCGTAAATGAAGCCTTTAGAGGAGGGCATGATTATCAGACTGATGTTTTCCTGACGTTGTTAACTAATAGGTGCTTCCTTCTCACGTTATAGTATTCTAACGCTTAATATAACGATTTTATTTATCTATACTTAGTAACTATTTATCTACCTCTTTTATATTATAATAAATTAGGCTTAGACTATATTCTAAGTAATTTTTAATATATAAAGTTATATCTTTTTAAGATTAAAGATATATATTATTTCTAGCTCTATATACTACTTATAATTAATAAGTATTTAGCTAAACTCTTTATTTAGTTATTTTAGCTATCTTACTTAGCTATCTAATAGATATTTAATTAAATATCTACTATTAATTATATTAGCTACTAATTAATTATTATACTAAGTCTAACTTTTAGCTTTTATAAGCTCTTTTACTTTTTAGTTTAGAATAGTTCTAATATTATAAGTAGTAGAACTCTAAGGGTAAGTACTTAGTAGAATATTTATATAAAAACTTACTAATAATAAATAAGACTTTACTTTTTTATCTTATATCTTTTTTATATTATAGGATAGTTTATTTATATTTTCTATAGTTACTCTTCTATAGTCTTTAGTTATTAGTAGTAATAAGGCAGACGACCACTAAGACCCTATAAGCACTTCCTAAATTAGATACCTTAGCGTACGTAGCGCGTGTTCGACGACACGACGACGTCAGGTCTAAACGCAAAGCAGATACAGGTACATGCGACGGGGCACGTTAGCGGCTAAGCAACTTTAGAGTGACGGGTCAAGCATTCAGAGGCTATTGCGGATTTAAACGCTTTGAAAGTACCCTTTTTTTTTGCGATTCCTTGGTCTGAAGTGTATAGCGTATGAGAGTCGCAATGTATCGATGGTGTTGACTATCCGAGACGTGATGCCAAAGTGACGTCGAGCCAATGAGCGTTGGCAATTACTGAACCCCCGGAGCAAAATACCGACCAATGAGCGGCCTCGCGTGGTTTAGCCCGTACTAGTCTCCTCTTGTTTGTTTGCCTTATAAAGCAGTCTCACTTTGTGCGAGGTACGTCAAGGTTACAATGTGTTGACGTCTAGAGGAGCGATTTCGATGGGGAGTGGTTCGAATAAAACAGGGCAATGCCAATACCTTCCTCAACGACACAAATATCAACCTCTGCAATCTCCCTGAATCTAGTCAGGCATCATGTTGACTGCCCGCACCCTTGCGATACCTCTTGCACGCACTGCACTCCGCCCACAGGGAGCTCTTCCACTCAACAATAGACTCGAGTCAATCCGTGCCCACATCGCAGCCATGTCGACCATCAGCGAGGTCATCACCAAGGACCACCGCGAGATCCAGACGTACTATGACGAGGTCGTCTACTCGAACGACGTCGACCACCAGACCCGTTATGGCAACCAATTCACTTGGGAGCTGGCTCGTCACTCAGTCGCCGAGGAGCTCATCGTCTACCCAGCCTTCGAGAAGTACTTGGGCGAGGAAGGCAAGAAGAAGGCCGAGCATGATCGTGCCGAGCACCACAAGGTGAGTCAATACCATCCGGCAAAGGCGGAACCCAATGCTCACTCTTCGCAGGTTAAGGAGCAGCTCAAGGTCTTCCAGAACTTGAGTGCCAAGGACTCCGAGTACATCCCGCAACTCAAAGCTCTCATGTCCGATCTTCAGCGCCACATCGAGGAGGAGGAGAAGGTCGATCTCCCGGCTTTCGAGAAGGCATTGAGCAGCGGCAACCACGAGGGCATCTCCGAGTCGTTGGCCAAGAAATTCGGGAGGACCAAGGCCTTCGTTCCGTCGAGGAGCCACCCCAGTGCTGGCGAGCATCCTCCATTCGAGACCGTCATGGGGCTCCTCACAGCACCCATTGACCACATCGCCGACCTCTTCCGCAAATTCCCGGATCAGACCACTAGCCCTAACCCATCCAAGAAATAAGCGACCTTCATCCTGGCGTTTCTCAATCTTCCCTAGCTAGGAGCGGTGGCATACAAAGCAAATATTGACGTTAGGTATGGGTGATTTGCGGACGGCTCATGAACTGTATTTGCCTAAACGGCATCGGCACCTGCAGGTTTCTGTACCATATAGCGGAACAGCTCAAAATTAACCATTGGATGAATTCAACGGAGCACTTGTTGTGTGCTCGTGAATGCGATTGTCACATTTTGAGGCGAAAGTTGACGCTAGATTAGTAAGCAATCCGCGACAGAATTCAACGCCTCTCTGCGCGTAGAGGCTGCACCCATAGGATACCATCCTATCAACGTCTTATCACAGTCGATGGATGAAAGCACTGATCAATCGCTGCTAACAGGAACCCCTACACTAACTGGCTAGACTTCATCTATACCGCGCAAACCTCTCATTGTCCCGAAAATAACTCGCCCTCGAACTCGTCCCCACCCCGTAACGCCAGGTTCGCCATGGCCTTCCTCGGCCGGTCAGCCTTGACCAGCCTCTCCTTCGCAAACTTCGTATAATGCTCGGGCACCTCCTTTCGTCATCCGTGGAAACCGCTGTCCAAGATGTTCTCCATGAGCGGCGTGTTTTTAGACTTGGGTACAAGCCCACGACGATGATGCCTGGTTCTTCGAGAGCGACGGCGCGGATGAGACAGTTGACAGCGACTTCTGTAGCGCCATAGACACTCCAGGCAGAGAACGTGGGCTTGTCGCCTGCATTGCTTGGGCTGTAGATTGTGCCATTATGGGTGCTGCGGAGGTGTGGGAGGGTGGCACTGATCTGGGTCGCGTTACATGAGTGGGATATGTGAGTTACCCTTCTTGAAGTTTTGCCATTGGAAAAGAAAATATTTGGCTGACACAATGCGAGAGCAGGGCTACGGCGCGCTCCACGGCAACGTAGTAGAGCACACAACCATCCACGCCGTCCGCACAACCAAGCGCATCACCCGTCTGCAGCTTCCGGTCGGCATACCCCCTCCTCATCGACGATTCAAAGTCCATACTTGCCCGTGATGTTGGCTGCCGCGACGAAACGTACTACCAGTGGTCGAGGATTGGATACGGTGGCGAAGAGGTGCGAAGCTATGCGCAAGGAGTTGCAGAGGAAACATGAGGAGACGAAGGGGTATGCGGAGGATGTGGCCAGGCCGCAGGGTCTCCAGGGGCGAGCCAAGTAGGCGACAAATGATTTGGGGAGGATGGGTGAGGCTGTCGTGTAGACGGTGTGGAGGTATGAGTGGCGGTGCTATATAATATGAACAGCGTCAGTGAAACTGGTCACTTCGGCGATTTTGTTCACGTCGTTGCCTGCGCTGATGCTACTGGGGACGGAGTGGAGGTCAAAGAGGATCATATTGGTATAGCCGCGGCGTGTATAGAGCGGTTGAGCAGCGCCAGGTATCAGTGCTTAGGATGAGCATTGGACTGTCTTTGGACAGGAAAGCCATAAAGATGGTGTTGCTGTGTTGGACGCCAAATCGGACGGAAGGCGCGATCGATCTTGAAATGCTTCAATACGGGAGCTGCGAGGGCCATTCAATCTGAGATTCATCTCGTTTCTGCCTACATGAACATTTTTCCTCGCCACAGAAACCGACGCGTTCTCCACTGTGAAGGTCCAAGCGATGCTCTCGTGATGATTGGGTCAAGATTTGGGATGCGGGGCAGGATTGTCGATACCGAATCAGGTCCGCCTGTCAGCTAAAATAGCATGTTGCGGGGATAGGGACGCTATTCACTAGCTGTCTTAGCTATCAGCTACCCCAATCGAGCGTGAACCACATCATTTGCACGCCCAAGTCCGCCGCTTCGACCTTCCCTCGATCCTCCGACTTCCTTGGACCCATTTCTCCTCCGAACGCGTCTGAGCTCCACTGACTCTAGCTTCATTTCGCGGGCCAACACCAAACATCTTCACACCATCACCTCGCCTACTTCCATCAAACCGAGGAAGACTTGTCCAGTGTCGGACATTTGCGACCGTATCTGAAAATGGGTCGGAAAAGAGCAGTGGACGCGACTGCGCCGAGGCGACAGCGAACACGAACAGGTTGCTCCATGTGCCGAGCAAAGAAGGTCAAGTGCGATGAAGCACGCCCTATCTGTACCCGCTGTAAGGTACGCGGGCTATCTTGTCACAGCGGGCTACATTTAAAGTGGGAAGAGGACTACACCTCTCGTGGCCTGAGTTTTGGACGGCAAGGCGTATGGGGGAAACCGGGGGCTGCAAGCCCCACGGAGCAGGTACCCACTTCGTTAGATCTGCTGGCTACGACGTGGTGCGAACTCCCATCAGTCGAAGGCCATCAATTCGTCCATACCAGCATGGACGATATGTCAGATTCGGCCTCCCACCAGCACTTCAACGGCCAGGCTACAAACATCATGTCTCTCTTCCCAAACACAACCAACGACACTGCGGAGGAATTTCGGACGCTAACTGGCGCTGATGTGTCACAGTTGCCGGTGTCTCGGGACAACGTCTGGGACTTCATGCCAACTGCTTGGTCACCGAACGCAGACCCTCTGAGCCCAAGCAGTCATTCTGGAAGCCAGTCCGTATTCCTCCTCGTGCAGTCATCCTCTCCCTCTTTACCTACATCATTGGCTATCTTTCCCGACTCGAACTCGAAAGACACGTTCGAACTTCTTTCATATTACATAACGAAGTTCTGTCCTCTGACCACCACCGCTTCGACATCTCCTTTCGCTTCAATATTAATTCCATATGCTGTCGCTGCATCGAATAACGTCCTCAACTCCATTCTCGCCGTTGCTGCTTGCCTACGGTCTCAGTTCGAACCTATCTGGAAGCGGACGGCGCTAAAGTTAAACCATCAAGTACTCCAAGCATTTCAACACCAACTTACCATCGACCACTCAAATGTCATATCCAATACCGAATCCCTCATCATCATGCTCATGCTCTGCATGTTCGAGATTGTCAGCGAGTGCAACCAAGGATGGGTCGTCCATCTTCGAGGCGCACGAGACTTAATCGGTTTGCGACGACAGCATCACCACTTGTCCGCGTTCAATGAGGTCGAACTGTTCGCGGAGAGGTTCTTTGCGTTTCAGGATGTTATCGGTCGCACAGCCTGTGGCGAAGCACCCAAGTTTGGAAGCGATTATTGGAACTCCAATTCGAAGGAAGTCGACAGCTGGATGGGTTGCAGCCCTCAGCTTGCAAGGATTCTCAGCACGATCACTGACCTCAGCCGAATGAGGCAGAACAATGAGACAGTATCATCCGAAGACTGGTTCATTCTTAAGGCGACGCAGCTTGAAGAGGAACTTGACGAGCTTGACCAGGTCGTATCAAGTCCCAAGGAAAAAATGCTACAAAAAGCCGCTGAGCTCAAGCGACTGTCCGCAACGGTCTTTCTCCACTGCGCACTCAACCATGCCTCGCCCTCTACACCAGTTGTCAAAGATCTTGTCGGACGCATTCTCAATCTTCTAGCATTCTTCGTCGATCGTCGCGAGATGCCCGGCATGACGTGGCCCATATTTGTTGCGGCCGTCGAACTAGATCCCTTGAATGACGACATTCTCATCAGATATCCCGAGCCGCGAATCATCACTGGCCGACGCTATATTCTCGATTCGCTCAACGCCCTCATGAAGACATCGGTCACGAATGCACCACGTACGAGGGATGTAGTCGTCAAAGCTTGGAACGCTCGTGATCTCGCCCACGAGGACGACCTTAATCATAGAGCGGTCACGCGAAACGACAGGCGCAATGACTGGGAGAGGTTTGTAGCACCGTTCAGTGGAAATTTATCGCTCGCATGAACATCATCTCAGTCGAGATTATGGAAAAGCCTCAGCTTGGCTAGTCAAAGCCGTCTTAACATGGACTTCAGTCCCAATGGAGATGTCAGCCACCTTGCACCTATCGCAAGATCTATGTTTTTCCATCCGTTATAACAAGATTTAAATTGACTCTGATTCCCACGCCCATGGCTTCTAGCCACCTGCACAGGCCCGGATCTACAGTCTCTCGTCGTATGTGACATCCAGCCTCATTTTCTCGAGGCACCCCCCCAAAGCCTTCCCGGATCATATCCAAGGCGTTCTGCATGTCACTTCTGGCAGGGACTTTGCATCCCCTGAAGCTGATCTTCATTCGTCGCAGATTATTCAGTGTAAGCATCGACCCTAGATCCAATTTTTTCTTCAGGTCCTCCTTCGCCCAAAGCTGTCCATGCCAGCGGAGTAAGTCATTTTCATCGTTGTTTTCGTAGCAGATCCAAGCCCCAATTTCAAACTTGAGTCGTGATAGACCTGTGTACGCGCGAAGGGTCGCTCCAGATAAAGGAACTACACAGGCGTACATAAGCATACGCACTGCCGAGGGACCTTCCTCTGTTCAAAATTGCTCCAGAAATTGAAGAAGGCCGGAATCAGAGGAAAACTCGTGTCCACTATCTTCAAAGACGAATCGGGTACGATGGATCCATGCGAGACAAGCATCTTTTCTAGTCTTCTTGCTCATGAAGCAAACGCTAGGAAGAGTCTGCGGATATATTGTCTACATGGAGACTTCGTCCGGTCGGGTATAGACGCGCGTCAGCCACGCAGCTATGGTGAACTCGTATATCATATTCCGAATCTCTTGCGGCAAGTCCAGGAAGCGCTTGAACTATGTACCTATCTCCTCGACGTCGAAATCTGTATCATTGTCATCTCGGTCCTCCCACAGATCGTTCTCGCGGTTCCGCACGCCGCGTTTGGCTTTTCGAGGGAGTCGGATGACTTTGGTTTGTCGGATTTGAGTCATCGTTTTAGCTTTGGAACGTTTTGTCTGAAGCTCCCCAAGAAAGAATTCGAGAGAGTATGGGGACAGCGCGCTCATGATTTCGAGGTCTTCCGAGAGCGTAATGATGGGTAGGATACGGACAGCGATCAAGAAGTTCGATGATTGTTGCACTCTGGATGTAGCAGGATCTTTATATAGACCATTGATTCTCTATTGCCCTGTATGCGGCATTTTACGTTAAATAAATACCATCGAGCACTTGCGTGAATCACTTGGAAGAATCTTATTACAAGGTGTGTAAGAGATCCCACCCCGGAAGCTTAGCTGAAGATTTCGAATGTACATTCCAACATAATGATTATAATTCTATCATCCGTACAGGCATCTTCTGGTTTGTCAATTCGTACTTATGTACCGCACGAAAGCAAATAACATCAGCAGGGCGAAAGGGATACATCCCATCTTCAAGTTGGTGCTAATCAGTTTACAATATACAAGACTATCGTCGAGTGTGCTCACATCCAGTCATCATCAGCCCCGTCGTATACCACTTCCACCTCAATCAAACGTAGGCGCACTCCAAGACTCTCCCTGATAGCCTCCAGCGCAGGCTGAAAGATCTCATGCACTGAAACCATGCCAAAGCTTCGTACATACAAGTCCCAATCGACACAATGAATCTTGACACGCTTCAACTTGGAGAGGTGAACCAATAGACGAGGATCCAGCTTTTTCCTCACAGCTTCTTTTGCGAGTATCGAACCCGGAAGCGACTCATCAATATCCGCGAGGTAGATAGCTGACAATTTGAACTCTAGCCTCCGTAGTCCGGTACATTGCAGCAGAAGCTCATGTGGAAGGCCACTGTATTGTTGGAAGCTCTGTCTTTTATAGCCCCAGAACGTGTAGATGGGCTTTTCGTACGTGAGCATTCGAATAGCGGTATAACCTTGCTTCTCAGGGAATTGGTCGAGGAAGCGCATCAATTGCGCCTGGGACGTCTTGGTATGCTCCTTGTCGTCGATGATGAAGCGAGTTTGGCGAAGAAAAACAAGACAAGCTTCGTGTCGAATTTGCTTGTTGCTGAAGCAGATATCGGGAAGAGTGCCAGGGTACAAGGTCCACAGAGATATTTCGTCTTGCGGGCGAACGTAAATGCGACTGGGAAGCTTTCCCATCGCCGAGGAATAGATCATGTCGCGAAGCTCCCGTGGAAGCTCGGTGAAGCGGCTGAACTGGGTGCCAACATATTCGATTTCGATATTTTTGTCGTCTTCTGTCCAAGTCTCCCATGCCCCTTCGATGTTTTGGGTTGTGAGCCTACTCATTTGGTTGCCGCTACGCTTTGGCTTTCGAGGGAGACGGACGGTTTTGGTTCGCCGGTGT
The DNA here is from genome assembly GCA_019022785.1 of Pseudomonodictys pantanalensis. NCBI lineage: Eukaryota > Fungi > Ascomycota > Dothideomycetes > Pleosporales > Parabambusicolaceae > Pseudomonodictys > Pseudomonodictys pantanalensis. Next base: position 51,340 of record JAFHBV010000164.1, read on the forward strand.
CGCGCAAAGACCACCATACGAGAGCGCTTTGTGGTATTGGGAGTGCATTCGGCTTGTCTTAGCTGCACGCGTCGGCACAAGCCAAGTGCCAACATGCTGGGAGAACTCATCATGTGGACCAAATTTGGTATGTGAGAAGTTCCTGGGGAGGTGATTGTCTCGTAGCGAATAAATTCTGAAACTTCAACGCGGGGAGTAGTTTTCTCGAGGTTCACGAGTCCGAAACATGAGCCAATTTACGTGGGACGTGGCGAGCAAGCTCTGGGGCGTATTGAGGGTGGCCTCCTCGGTACCGAACTGCACTGGGCAAGTGCTTCTTGCGCAGACTTACTTAATCGGCCACACAACTTTGGTTGAAAAGACTCCGCTGGACCCACATTTCAGCTAGACTTAAACACAATGCCGTTGTAATCGACCAAATTGGCAGCAAAGGGCAGCTGTAATGTACCGACAAATGCACCGATGATGCCAACTCGCCTGTCTTTCAATTGACGCCTCAGAGGCTATCCCAAGGTGTTCTGTTACTTGTATTATCCAATTCCTCCCATGCGTCACTTATGACCACCCTGTTGCAGGCGCCCTCACCTTCCTCCGTACTGAATGTAGTTGTACCTTAAACAGAAGAGACTGACTCAGCTTCCTAGTCTGAATGATGCAGATTTCTCCTTCGCCACCTTCCACTGAAGATCCGTCGCGATTCTTTCAACATCTTCCCACCCACGAATTGTACCGCACTCCCGGCCACCTAATTCGCCCCCTGTTAAGTCCTGCGCCACCATGCGGATGCCATCGCGCTCGCAAGCAAGCATTCGTATTGCCCTTTCCACCCAGTCATGATGTACCCTCAGAGCGTCCGGGTCAACATAAACAGTTACGACGCCCGGGAAAAGCTGCTTTACGCCTGGGATTTCACCGCGAAAGACCGAGCAGCATTTGGCAAACGCCTCGTCGATAACGATGGTGCGAACGGCGTTGCGTTGGGCAGCGGAGAGCCTCATGCTGAAGAAGCACATCGCCGGTGGGCTATCGAAGCAGAAGGTATTGCACCTGAAATGTGCAAGTACACTATTGTTGCGAAGATGTCGACAGACCTTAGCGATAGCGAAGATGCTTGGAGGGCGCGCTGATTGCAAGGCCCTGTATCCGGCGAGTGCCTTGCTTGGCTTGGGCGCGACGAAGTGGTAACGGAGTACTAGGTTGTGAGGAAGGGTGCTAGGGTGCGTATCCAAGTAGTAATTGAGTACTAGGCTGTTGCCAGGAAGGGCGCCAGTGAGCGTAACGATGATGACGTTGCCGCCTACAGCGTAGTCGCAGATATGGGCTATCAGCTCGGAAGGCAGAATCAAAAGGGGCGAAGCCGCTTGGTTCCAAGCGGACCTGGTTGCTGTCAGCTGGAAACTTGCTATTTTAGAGAACTATGCAAACTTACGTCTCAATAGCACCCGGCGGCCTGCCAAAAATTGAGGTGAATTCGGGCATGTTCAAAATCGTTGTGGGCTCAGGAGCGTAGCTAAGGGAGCTTGCGGGACTGAGTTGGGGGAGGAGCGGAGGGGGAGGAGCTTAGAATGTGGGTCAGGTGTCTACCTTGTACCACTGCACCACTTTATGATTGGTTGCCGCACTCTCACCAAGTCGCGTAAGTCACGTGCGATCCGCCTCACTTGGGCAAATTGTAGCTTATATGATGACACAAACGCCCTCCATTGTTCTTTCTATCACCATCATATACCTCTCTCACCTGCCTTGCTATGGCAATGCGTGACATGCGATTTCCCGCAGGAATTGAGGCCCGAATTGGGTCTCTTAACTGTTCCAGTTCGAGTAGCACCTTGAAGGCCCAGCCGCCTTCGCCTGTAATGCTACTGTCGATGAGGTTCACGTTTCCTTCGCTGCTGAGACTCGTCCAGGCATGAATGACGTATGAATGTGCTAGACTCGTAACTATGAGCGCAGTGAAGCTTTTGCACTGCGCGATGTCTGGCGTTGAGCGGTTCGCGGCGGTGTAGAGTGAGTGGCTGGACGCGATGCGTACCCGAAGCCTATCGATAACGAACCCTCCCTGCAATATCTTCCTAAAACCCTATCATCAATCCCAACTCCTCACTCCCGGAACCTGACTGCAATCTCTCGCCCGACACGCATACCTCGAAACCTCGCAAACGTTCTTGCAGTGCCATGGATCCCATGATAGCCAGAATGTGTTCAGCGACTCAGCCTAGCCACAAGGTTAGCTTCTCGCTGCCCACCAGAACGCGATTTCTGAGAGCCTACAATCTCATGGGGCGCTGGCTTTTTCGCTTTCGCTTCGACGTTGACTTGACTTTCCGCGGGAATGGCTTCATCTGACAGCGTGAAGAACGCATTGTATAGCGTGCGGACCAGTAGGATGGCGAGGAAGAATGCGAGAAGTATGTGGGCGATGCGCGATGCTGCGTCGCGGAAGGCTCGACAATTCGGCATGGTTTGGCATTGCTCTGAGCCAAGAATGAGTGTTGTGAGGCATGATGGGATGCTGGACATGGAAAGCTGAGTTGAAGGCTGCTGACGCGTATTCGGTAAGAGCTTCCCGCCAAGAAGAAAGTGGGTCGATGTCGGCGAGACTGCCGGATATCTTCCAGTGGTCAATCTTTCTTGATGCTGCAAGCAGAGGTTGCCATTGAATTTGTCTAAGAATCCCGTGAAAGAGCATTACAGCATTGGTCACGCGAACTACGTGATCGTGACCGCTGCCCCAAGTGTGCAACGAGTGGACATAGCCTTCACAGAACAGGGCGGGAGGAGCCTGCGTTGTAGAAACTCGTCTGTGTTGCTGTTAGCACCCTTGCGAGGTTCTGTAAAATAATGGTGCGAAGCAAAAAGGACGCGAAATGGTGGAATTCTTGGAGAACGTTGATCGATTGATTTGCGGCATATCTTTCCAAAATCCAGCCTAGACTTTACCTAAAACGCCCATATTCGTGCCACGACATGTCCCAATATATCAAGAGAGCCACTTCCTTTGAACCATGCGTTACCCGCCCATTCCCTAGTGAGCCAGTCCATGCTGTCCTGTAACCGGGCAAACCTTGGCCTCACTTGCTGCCTTCACGCTCGGATGCTCATGCACCTTGCTCTTGTGATGCCCCACGCTCGCCTTTGTAACCGGGCACACATCGCCTTCCTTCGCCTTGCTTGTATCCGGGTGGTCGGGTGGGAGAATCGTGGTCGCGGTGCCTACGACGGGGCAGATTTCGTCGTCCATGGCTTGTGCCTTGGGCTGCTGCACCGCGGTCTTGAGCGCCGGGCAGGCGGTCGCGATAGGGGAGGTGGGGGACTCTTCAGTGTTGGGGATGGCCGGGTGGGTGGAGAGGTTGTGGTGGTGGTCAGTTGTTGCGCCTACAACCGGACATGTCTATAGGGTGTTAGTCGGTGAATGGACGATATGTATAGAGGGGAGAGGAGAGTTGTATACCTGGCCGTCTTTTGCGAGATCGATGGAGGGGTGGTTTGGAGGGAGCACCGTATTGGTGCTGCCGACTACTGGACATGCGGTCGCCATGTTGGAAATATGGAGCTTTGGAGTTTGGATGGAAAGAGCAAAGATGTCTTGGGTTCTGGGGAGCAGGCGAGGCAGCAGTTCGAGGTGGGCTGAGGGGTATAATAAGCTAAAGAGACCGGTGGGCTGTTACCCCGGCTGCCTTCGGCCCTTTGAGGCTGGAGCGCGACCTCTGGAATGCCTGTGTGACGTCAGTCTCTGCTTGCAGTCAGCCGCAACAGCTGTCCTGTGATTGGCTGAAGTCATTAGCTGAACGCTGGTTGGTCAACCTCACCTTCATTCGAAACGTGGCTTGCGACGGCCGGCATCACCGTTGCTGATATGTATATGCGACTCTATCTCCAAATATACGTACACCAAGCCGCTTTCGAGCGGATCCATCAGGTACCGTAACTCAGCCTGTTTAAACTTATAGCTCCTGCAGCGTGCCCTTCAGCTAGACGGCTCACTAGGGCAACGGCGCATTCCGGACACGGACTCCACGCTCGTTGCTACGGTCTCAGCCAACTCGATTTGGGTTAGGTAGGTGTAGATATATTCAATTTGTATGTGCCCTCTCCCGCTGTCGCCGTATCTTCTTAGCCCGCTTCGTCAAGCAACAAAAATGCTAACCTCTACATCGCCAACTCTACCTTGGCGTTCAAAACCTCTCAACAGCCACGCCTTCAAGCCCTCTAGCAGTCCCAAGGCCCTAGGGTCCCGTGGGCTCCTTATCCTTACCGCCACTCTACCTTCGAACAGCACTCGTGGAGTCCCAGTCATCAGCATCAATTCAATCCTCGCCACCCGCTGCAACTTGAGCAGATCAAACAGCCTATACTGCTCAACCAGCTCCTCCACCTCATCTCCACCCTCGCCCGTACACGTCTTCTTCCTCAACTTCTCACTTTGCAGCAACCACGCCTGTTTGAAACTGATACTCACCTCTCGCAGCCCAGTGCAGCGCGACATGAGCTCGATGTTTGGGTTCCACCGAGTGGTAGGCACCTCGGAATAGAAGCGACTGAAGACTAGTCGCCGCACGGCGGCGAAGCCTTGCTCGCCTGGGAATTTTTCGCAGAAGAGGATGAACCAGTGACGGGTTCTATCGGTGACTATAGTGAACTTTTTGATGCGCAAGTAGTGCAACCCGGCGTCAAGCCTTGTTGCTTGGTTGATATGCAGGATAGGGTAGTCGATGTCAGCAGTCAGATTGTGGCCCAGGAACGGTGGCAGTGGGTTTAAAGACGCTGTGCTGGAGTCAAAGACGTAAGAGTAGATGATCTCACGGAGCTCAAGAGGCAGTGTTGGGAAGATGAGATCGGTATATGGCGGACAGTAGGGCGAGAGCTCATCGACGTAGCTGTCGATTCTCCGTAGGAGCTGCGAAAAGGTGGCATATGTGGAGTGATATGGCTCTATGTTTGTCATGTTGTAGGTATTTGTTTGCGTGCTTAGGGATCCTGGCTGTAGACGGGCGTCGCTGGTTAGTGATTATATAGGTACTGTGAAGAAGTGTATACGTGTTTTGGAGCTGCATGAGCGTGTGTATGCTGACGCTTAAGAGAGTAATCGATGACGGTCAGCGGCTGACGAGAATGCAGGATGTCCAGAAGGCCAACGAAACCGCATTGAGTGTTGATTTGTTGTACCAACTTTGAATGCAGTCAAGACCTTACATCAGCACTTCATAAAACTCAGCGACTCTCTACAATACGCGAAACTAAATTGCCACGGTACCTAACGTTGCGCCATTTGCCTGCGCTGTTCATTGCCCAGATTCCAATATTCCATGCCGATGGTGGCCAGCGTAAATGATTCGCCACGTACACGCTCCCAAAAGCATCGTGGGATGGCGAGCATTGAGAGATCAAAATGTCACTGCCAACTTCGCAATATCGTCAGGGCATGTGATTTCCCATCAAGGCCACGTTCAATGAAGATTATGACGTTGTCACTGGCGCGCAACTTGGGTCATCACATGAATTACATTACCTACTCATGCCTTACATGCCTGTACTCCATTCATCTGACAGCATCTGAATACGGTTGGAGCCAGCATCCTGTGCACCAGATCTTTGCGGCCGACGAAGTCTTCGGCTGCTTCAGTCTGCTTCGAACACAGCGGACGCTCTCCCACCATTACTGCCCTTGATCAACCAGCGTCACCATCCCGTCCAGATAACCCAAATCTACACTTTCAATCCCATCATCATCCCCAAAAAAATTCGCAACCCTATCCGCGACCCACTTTGGATTCTCATCTGCGATCCAATGTCCTGCCTTCGGGACCACCTCAGTCGTAAAGTTACTCAGCACAGGCCCAAACGCTTGCTGCAAGGTACTCGCAGGCGCAAAGCTCGCCTCACCACCCAAAGCCAGCGCAGGCATCTGCAGCTTCCTACCCCCTCCAAACAGACCCGTGAAGTAGTCTCTGTCCGCAAACGCAGCGGCAAAGTACTGCAGTCCCGAGCGCAAAAAGCCAGGCTTGCTAATCTCATTGGCGTACCGCTGGAGGAGGTCATCCGATACTGCAGCGGTGCCCGAATAGCTCGCGTGGAAGAAGTACCAGCTCAGCATTTGTTTCTCGCGCCCGGAGATGAAGAACTCTGCGGCATCGGGCACAGCGAAGAACGCAAGCTGCCAGTTCTGATACGCGTCCGGACTGGTTACCTCCAGCGGGTACCCATACCCAGGAAGGGGATACTCGGCAACCACCAGTCTCTTCACCAGGCCTGGATTTTCAGCCGCCAGCGATGTAGCGAGGCCGACGCCCTTGTCGTGCGAGACCACATACGTCTCATTGATACCGAGGAACTTGAGTACGCCGGCGAGGTCAGCCCCGGCAGCTGCGGCGGTGTAGTTCGCATCTTGGGGGATGGAAGAATCGCCCATGCCACGGTTGTCGGCGCAAATTACAGTGTAGTTTTGCGCGAGAAGGGGACCAATGGTGTACCAGGTCAGAGAGTGTTCTGGGTAGCCGTGGACGAGGAGTATTGGGGGCCCAGTGCCATAGTAGCGTAGGTGGATGGATACCTCGTCTAGTTTTACACGTTGATGCGGCCAGTCGTCAAAGTTGGAGAGCTCGGCGGCGCAGAGATTGAAAAGTAAGGCGCCGAGAGTGGCGATGAGGGGGAAGATGGTCATGATGGAAGGGATAATTTGGCGCGACACGTTGAAGAGGAGATGCTGGGATAGAGTGCTCTGGATAGAGATGGAGCCTTTTATCTGCACTTCGAAAATCCTGACAATGGATGAGTAAGGTGGTTATGGCAAGTCTCGTGCTGCGCGGAACGCGTGCCGCTATGAGTGTGGGGATAGATCTACACATGGCGAGGTAGGGGTATTTCTTAGCATATATCATCTGAATTCTGTCATTTGATGGGCGATGGGTCCTGCAGGACATACCTGCATGGTCAATCCGGGTCTTGCCATGTCTTAGGTCCTTTGCATGGGGCGTTGCTTCTTCATGTATATCTTCGATCATCGGAAATACCGCCTGTGTGATGAGGCCCTGATAGTGGATGAACAATAGAAAATGGAGATCTCGCTCCTAGAGTCGAGGGTGGTGCTCGAGATCGAACGCGAAAATGGTAGGGTCGACAACCCTCATTCCTCAAAGGGAAGGTCTTGGCAGATGGACTGCATGTCGCATGCCTACCGCGACCGTGAAGCTAACCATCGCTGTCGAAGCTAACGGGGGTAGACTGACAAAGCATGAACCTCCGAACGGCGTTGGTCGCTGAGATTGATTTCGGGGGTCGGGGCGTACATCGGCAGGACGAGGCGAGGATGACAAAAGCTCGCTTGCTTGGTAATACCAGGAGTGGGGTTGGCCGCGTTCTGAGAGGTTACGTTTTCGTGGTCGATTGGGAGGGTACAGAGTGGAGTGGAATATGAGGATGGCGATGACATTTTCCATGTTGGTGAGGGGTGTGTGCAAGGTCCCGGTGTTTCGGAAACTTTTCCTGCATTTGTCAGCTGCAATTGACCAACGTAATACTTTTCAAACCTGCAACACCGCACAGGCAGAAAGAATTAATATGTATTCTGCTTTCGTGCAAAGCTAAATAGGCGCGAGGAAGTTGCACGGTGTCAGATTCAATTGAAAGCGTAAAATCCGAAATACAAGCGTTAATTGTGATATTGGGTCAACACAGCTTGTATATTGCACGAAAAAGACCAGTAGATGATTCGCAAGGATTCACATATGTCCAGTTCGGAAAGGATTTGTATATTTCTTCCTCAGACTTCTCTTCGAATTGAACTCAAACAGGGAACCTTGATACATTCTTCACCGACAAGCAAAGGAAAAGAGTATACTTTTATTTCGCCGAAATATCTCCTTTCTGCGTCTGCATCGAAATCTACAGACGCTAGTGTATAGGTGGCCGATCAGTATAATTGAGACTGCCCTTATGCCGTGCCAAACCCTTCTTGGCCCCTACGATCGAACTCCACGATACCGCTGACGAAGTCCGCTCTTTCCTTTCCCTCTAAAAGTTCCACAATCCACAGGCTGGCATCAATGCCACTGCTCACACCACCAGCCGTGATAATCCTCGCACCATTTTCCAAATTACCTGCATCAACCCATCTCTTCTTCACCACATTGATACCGGAGTCTCCACCGGCTGCCTGATCAGCAATCGCCTTGAGAGTATCGTAGGCTATATGATGGGTAGTGGCTGTTCGCTTTGCCAGAACACCAGCTGCAGCTAACAAAAGCGAACCGGTGCACACAGACTGCAACAAGCGGGTCCCCTTGCTTCCTTCTCTTGGAGGAAGAGCCGCAAATCGTTGAATCAGAGCCGTGAGTTGCTTTCCTTCTTCGCTAGAGATCAGGTTTTGGATCGTCTCAAGGGGCGCGCCTGGGACCAGGAGGATATCGAACCCTGCGACGTTGGCATCGACATCGGCAAAGCTGGCGTTGGGTACATAAACAAGAGCACCCCTTTGGGCCGCCACAGGGTTGTGATGGGCGAAGGTAGTGAGCTTGAAGGATGGAGGCGAGCCGTCTGTGTGACCGGTATTGTAGATTTCGCAAGGGCCGCTGAAGTCGAGGATGTCGGCGCCCGGGTAGATGAGGACGGCTACGTTGTAGGTCGGTGCCATGTTGGTCTTTTGGTGGTTGGGATGATTTGCTAGATTTCAGCACTGAGAGGCGAAATCATGTAAGTAGCAGAAATGGTGGCATCGGAGCTGATTTTGAGTCCATGTGAAGATCGGGTCGGAGGACAAACTCGGCTCCGCTCCGTCCAACGTTGAGGCTTCTGCGCGTCTACCAATTTTCGCAACCTATCGCCATTCCTGGGCGATCCAGCAGGCTCGTGGCTTCCAGGAAACGAGTTGGCACTTGCAGGATCGGTCTTTGACGATGTCGTTGGGAGTGGAGGACGTCGATGGGCGAATGGTGTGCGGCGTCGACGGAGAAGGAGCGGAGGAAGTCTGATTAGTTGGGGAAGCGAGGCGCTAACGTAAGGAACAGCTTTCACTCCAGCTCGTGTCCCATCCTTTACCCACATCTGCAGATCGACCTGGGTTTTCGTATGATCACAACGAGAGGGTGATGCCGCGTCTGGGATCGAAGAAATCGCGCACTGGCTGCAGACAATGCAAGGCCAGACGCGTAAAAGTACGTGCTGGTTTATTACCAGTCACTGTTCGAACTAAGCTAACCTAGCCAGTGCGACGAGAACCGCCCATGCGGCAACTGTGCAAAATACAGCGTCGACTGCAGCTTGCTCAGATCTCCATCCCCGAGCCGCGCTGATATCAGACAAGGCGGTGCACCATATCCCGCGGGAGGTGCACGACATTCGCGCTCCAAAAGCACCTCGGAATCGCCAGCGCCTTCAAGCAAGATTCTAGGAAGCGACAGTACTCCGGCTTCAGCGCTTGCGGTATCTGAAGTCACCGGTACCGATGGCTGGAATGATGACTTGGAGTTGATGTTCAACTACACTGCTTATGCCTGCCTGGCTCTCCCGGGCACCGACCAGGCGAAACAGATCTGGGGCTACGCTGTGCCTCAAGAAGCGTTCAAACACAAATTCTTGATGCACAGCATTCTTGCATACTCCGCTCACCACCTCGCGCACATCAACCCCTCCCGTGGCTACCACTTCCGTACTCTCGCCTCGACTCACCAGGCTACTGGAATTGGCGGTTTGCAAAGAGAGCACGCTGTTGTTCCCATTGCTCCCGAAGTCAGTCACGCCGCATACGCCGGCGCAGCTTTGATCACTTTCAACGCATTTGCTGGCGCCGAAAGGCATAGCCTCAACGCTTTGGTCGACATCTTCGAGCTCCTTCGCAATGTAGACGCCATCATTCGACCGTTCATGGACTTTGTCAAGGAAGGTCCATTTGGCATCCTTCTATCAGAATGCGCAGATTCACAAAAGCCCGCACCTTTGCTTACTTCATTCCTAATCGACATTCAAGCCCTGGGTCGAATCTCGCATCCCAGCTGTCCCGATGAATGGACGAAACATGCAGCCGATCGACTACGCAAAGTCCTTCTGGATGCAATCGATACGTCCAAACATCCGGCGTTGACAGTGGTACTGTCTTGGCCGCTTGGTCTTGAAGACGAGCATCTCGAGAAATTACGAAGGAGATCAAATCCCAGGATCACCAATCTCTTCAGGCAATACTGTCGTATCTTGGAGTTTGCAGCAACCGAGTGGTGGTTTTTGTCGGGCTGGAAGAATGTCTCTCAGAAGTTCTTGCTCCATTCTTGAGGCGGATCAGCATCTGAAACTCTGCGGTCCATCGCAGACATTTTCTGTACAGATCCCCGTCGAATCCGATTTTATATGCCAGGAAAGTCCCCCGGTATGAATTTTGCGGCATTTCGCTCCAGTTAGGACCGATCACAAGCCATTGGCACTCCCAACGATACTCGCATACGGGAACGAAAGTTCGGCCCGGCCCCAACGCTCACGCTCACGCTCAACGCTCAACGCCCAACGTCTAGTAGCGAAGACCCACTCCGTGCATCTGCCAATAGGACTTCCGAGATTCGCCTTCAAGATCTCGGCATGGGTATTTTAGCTGGTGCAATATCCTGAGAGCGGTCTCATCAATAAGGGATTTGGACGTCATCACTGGGACCGAAGAATCTCAAGCCTTGTCATCCGGCTAGACTTGACACCATTACTTTAATGCGTCCACAGATCCAGTCTTCACTCAACGTTTTGCTGCGTCTTCTCCAAGCGATTCTCCGGCCAACTCTTTCCGAGCCCTTTTTCAAAAATTCATATCCACAATCCCGCACAGCTTATCGTGCACAATCGCCCTGTGTCAGCATCAGATGGGTCTAGCATTCAAAAATCAGAATTAGAAGTGAAAGACGAGATCAAGGAAAACGTATTCAATTTCGCCACCGTCATTGAACCCGCTCAATTCCACACCGCGTCAATCAACGAAATCATCACTGTCTCCACCTGAAAAGCTGTATGGAGTCAAGAACCCGCGCGAGTGGTCTCAGCTAAAGAAGGTGTTTCACGTTGGTGTGGCATGCATCTCGATTGCCTTGGCTATGATGTCGGCCAGCTCCTACAGTCCAGCCACCGAGGTCCTGGCGGCCGAGTGGGAAGTTAGCGAAACGGCCTCTGCGGTCTGTATATTGACGTACACCATGGGCGCTGCTATCATGCCGATGTTCCTGGCGGTATTCTCGGAGCTCAAGGGCAGGAAGCCGATCATTGTATTCAGTGGAGTGGTCTTAGTGGTAGGAAGCTTGATGTGCGCCTTTGCGGTGGGCCTCAAGATGTGAGTACTCGTCTGCGACTATTATATATATGTATATGGTGGCTAATTGGATATTAGGATGATATTTTCGCGATTGCTGCAAGGCATCGGCGCTTCCTCATTCGCAGTAGGAAACGGCATCATCACGGGCATCTACGGACCAGAGCGCCGCAACACGCCCATATCCGTCTTCTCTGGCGTTTCAGGAGCAGGCGTCGGCATCGGTTCCTTCCTTGCTGGCTTCATAGTGCAATATGGCAATTGGCGCTGGATCTTCCGCTCTCGGGCCATCACCCTCGCAACCGTCACACTTGTCGTTCTCATCTTCGCTCGCGAAACTAGATCCAACGTCTTCGTCATCAGAAAAGCTAAAAGACTGAATGCTAAGTTCGAGGCGCAAGAAGCAGCTGGCTTATATATGATCGACGAAGATAGCAAAGTGGCGCTCAAGACCTGGTACACACCGAACATCCGCGCAGGTGAACGCGCCCCCACACTCCGCTCTCATCAAAAAATCCACCACCCTCCCCATGAAACTCCTCCTCATGAAACTCCTCCTCAGAGACCCCGTCGTGGCCTTCTTTCCTTCCTGGGTCGCCTTCTCCTGGTCGGTCCTGTACATCTGCCTCTCCACCTCGGCCATGCTCTTCATGGACTCGTACCATTTCAACCTCGCTACTGCAAACGCCATGTTCACCGCGCAAATCATCGGCGCGCTGCTCGCAGGCGGCATAGGCATAGGCCAAGACCACCTCGGGCGCGTGTTCTGGCTCATCAACGGCAACCCGGAGAGTCGGCTGCGCTTTACATGCTACGAGTGCGTCTTGTTGCCCATCGGCCTGCTCATCTTCGGGTGGACGGGTCAAGTGCACGCCTTCTGGTATTGGCCCGCGCTCGGGATCTGTATGTCGAGTATGGGGATTACACTTATATACCTGGGCGTGTTCAACTACCTGTGCGACAGCTACGGTACGCACGCTAGCAGCGCGATTGCGGCGCAGGGGTTCCTGCGTAATTTCATCTGCGGGTTCTTCCCACTGTTCACAAAGCCCATGTTTGTAGTGCTGGGAGAGGGACCCGCGTGCGGTATCTTTGCGGGAGTCGGGTTGGCGCTTATGATCGCGCCGTAGCTGCTGATGAAATACGGGACAAAGATCAGGGAGAAGAGCGAGTACGCGAAGGAGCCGGAGTTGTGGGGCGAGAAGGTGCTGAAGGCGGAGTTGGCGGTTGGGCAGCTTGTCCAGTGCTAGCCTGGTGGATGTCCTTTGCTTTGTGTTGTGGTGTTTCACGGTCCATTTCGCATGCTTCGCTTTTCGTACTCCTTTCCCGAGCATCGGGCGTATAGGTAGGAGTGGGATAGGGTGAGTGGCCTGTTTTGGTGCTTGTTGCATTGGGAAGTATTGTATTAGATATAATATCTAGCACCTAACGAGATCTATGAACGCCAATGTGAAGAACCAAATAGCAACCCCTTGCGTTATCTAGCTCTGACCTACGCGCTCACGGCGGAAGAAATCATCATGAACTGCACCGCCCTCCTGCGATCAATCTCCTTCTTCAGCATCAACAGACACGTCGCAACGACGACTTCTTCCGCGACACCGCCCTTCTCCAAATCACTACTCACGACCTCCCCAAGCACCAATTCACCCCCATTTCCCGCACTACAGCTCTTACTCCCCGCGCTTCTCGTATCCTCGTTTCTCACTAGTGCAGCGATCCACTTCCCATCCAGACTTGCCACAAGCGCCGTGCGTTTCTTTCCGCCCGCGCCGAAGCCAGATGCCTTCTCATAGCTCCATGTCAACGTGCGGCCATCCGGCAGCGCAAAGGTCTGGGTTCTGGACGTCCATTTCGAACGCGTCGAAATCCTCGCCTCGGCCTCTCCAGCGCATGTGTTCAGGTATGTAAGGTACGGGTCTTTGCCTGGCCCAAAGAAGTATGTGGTAGAGAGGAGCGGTTGCTCCGCCGCGTTGGTGAGCACACAGTTGCCCGAGCTGCGCTTCCCACGGGTGGATGTGTATGCGATGCTATCGTCGGGGTTGTGGACGGTGATGACGAGCTCGGAGGGTGCGAGGGGAAGGCGTAGAATTGGGATGCCCTTTGAGTTTACGTGTAGGGACTTTGTGGGCGTGAAGGGGAAAGACGTAGCGAGGGTCGAGGGCGAGGTGGAGGGTGCGGCGGTTGTGTCGCTGGCTACCGAGATGGCGTCGGCGGCGATGAGTTCTTGCTTCTCGGCGGAAGAGAAGAGCGTGACGTCGATGGAGGGGCGCTCGGTGGAGGGCGGAGGGGTGACGAGGGTTGTGCTGCTCATCGTGGCTTTGCTGGGTGTATCGCTGGGATTGGGACTGTGCTGTGTGAGTTCGCAGTGCGTGTATTAGCTTTGGGTCACAGTGGTACGATGCCATCTTATACTATTCAGCCAAGACAAAGGGGTCTTGAAGCCGAGAATGCTGTCGCATTCGTCGTGTTCGCGAGGCTTTCATGGGGTTGACCGGTGATGGTGGCTGAGGCGGAGCGGGAGATTCTTATCAGATGGAAGCAGGTGGAGAGATGTGATTGGTGCGTCTGGCGGACGCGAGATGCGACGTCGAGGCAGTGCGCTTGCAACTCTCTTTCACTCTCCATGACGACGCATGCCAGTGAATGTTCATGAAGGGCGGCGTCGCCGATCAGGCATTGCTTTGATTTATAAGCTGTCTTCCAGGCCGCGAACATGACCGCGATGGCTGTCGCGCTGTTGTAGTTTCAGAGAGCTCAGCTGTGACATACAGTAGCACTAGCACATTGCATTGGCCGGTCTGTGTACGAGAAGAAGCTGTATATCTACGTACGGGCGATTGATAGTGACACAGCCTCTTGCTCGGCCGGCTATGGCGCGCTCCGATGCCGCCCCTGTCGCTCCCAGAAACAGTGGCCACCCGAATCGAGCTCTGGATACAAGAGCAACGACAAGAGGCCTCAGTGCTGCCACACATGCGTCGAGACGTCCGTCCTCGAGTTTTTGGCTTCTACATGGTGGCATCGAGCTCCTGTCTGTGACTGCTACTAGTAAGCCTCAACAGCATCGGCATCGCGCGCGAAACACGCCTCTTGGAGAACATGTATCCGTCAGAGGCTTCCCCTTCTTCGTCGTGGTGAGCGTTTGCTTTTCGTGGCATGCGGCTTCCACCGACCGCAGGTGATGTTTACTTCATCCCTCTCTCCTCTACTCCGATACCTTCTAGTGTATCACCTGACCGAACACCATGGGGTTCAAAGATCCGTCGATCGACCCAACCGTCCTCTCCTCCCAGTCTGCGGAAGGGCCAGAGTCACTTTGCATGATGTGCCCAGCACCAAGCACCATGTCTTGTCGAGGCTGCTCTGTAGTTCGCTACTGCTCCCGCGAGTGCAAAGAGCTGGACGCATCCGCACACAAGTCGCTTTGCCGTGAGTGGGCTAGTTTCCAGGCGAGGCCGGATCCCACAACGCATCGAGCTATCTACTCCCCCAACCAGTCAGACCAGGTCCACTTTGTCTGGGTCAAATGCTGGGAGAACAAAGACTGGGCTGGCAACGACACCTATGTCCCCCAGATCGGAAATCTCTTCTCGCGTTCCCTTGGTGTTCGTCGGGCCGACAAGGACGAGTACTCCATGCGATTCAACAAAGTGTTGAGCCGCGGGCTTGGATATGAGATCAAGATGGTTACCACTGCCTGTTGGACCGGACCAGAGTATCGTAATCTATTCCTGGCTACGCATACAGATTCCAAATTTGCACGATCCTGGAACAGCCCCATCGTGGCCTATGGCCTGGAATCCGGACGCCCGCGCCCGAAAGACCTTGATTTGAACGATCTCCGCCACGTCCTAGATCATCTCAATACCTACAAGAACAGCGCTTTGGCCACTGATATGAGGTACTTTGGTAAGACCATCCGCGGTGTCCGCATCAACTGCGAGGCAGACCGGAAACGCCGTCCATCAGACCGGATTACTGATCGTGAGGAGCTCGAGGACGTGAGGGTACCACTGGACCATTGTCTGTTTCATTCCACCACATTGTTGCCAATTCCACAGGAAATGAACATACCAATCCTATCGGCACCCTATCCGCGGAGATCAGAGGCCCCGGCCAAGCGAGGCAGCGGTGTGAAGTCTATCACAGAAGATGAGCACGTTAAAGCCAACCCTGTTTTCCACGATCTTCGCGAGGAGTATCTAACGCGCAAGATTCCCTTATTCCACCATGAAGGTTCCATGATTCTCGCACGTCAAGACCAAAAGCCCCCGTTCGCGAACCAGGTAGAGGCACTCCAGCGCTACAACAAATTCGTGCTCGAGCCGATCTTCGCGCGTACCACGAACGCAGAGAAGGACAAAGAGAAGTGGAAGGCTGAAAAGGCGCTCGCTGAGATGAAGACGCGCTCCAAGTTCGCTGAATACTACTCGCACTACCAGACCTTCAAGGACGTTGAGCGAAAAGTTCCCTCGCCATACGAAGTTGGGCAAAGGTTCGGAAGTGTGAAGCGTACGCAATCACCGCAGGACGGCCCTCGCAAGAAGGCAAAGTACGAATGGACGACGGATTTCGAGGACGATGGCTACGACACTGAATGCGATTGTGACTGCGAATGCGGCCAGTGCTGCTAGTCATTGTCCGTGATTCGCGAAGGAGCGGTTAGAGCTGGATGCGCAGATGGGAGTGCATCTACAGTGTTTTTATCTGGCTTCTCGCCACATGTTCGGCATATCTACACATAGCATGCAGTATCGATGATTCCGTCCCGTGTATTTCATTGAAATCACTCTCAACATGTTCGACCTCATTTCTATAGATAGTGTGTAATTCAATGGATTCTCGAGTATCTCTTGCGTTTCCAATCTCTTCCAGTCCCTTTCTTCCCCAACTAGGCGCTATCTTTCATCGCATCTGACTTTGCTTAATCCCAAAAGTTCCCTCGCTCCTACAAGAATTACGTATATGAGAGGCGAGTCGGATGGGGCATGGAGCTGGTGTCCTGTTACCTCACGGCAACACCTTCTTCAGCACCTCCACCAACCCCTTTATCTCATCCTCCGTGTTGTAGTGCACCATGCTAACTCTTGCAACGCCCTCCGGCCCGAGCCCCAAAACCTCATCGCACAACCTCTTGCTATAGAAATGGCCCCAGCGCATTCCGAAGTTGCTCGCCTTGTCCACCTGCTCCACAAGCTTCTTCGAGTTCACACCCTCCACCGTGAATGAAATCGTCGGCACCCTTAGTTTGGGGTCAGCAGACGTAGACCCGTGTACCGTGATGTCTTTGCGAGAGTTCAAAAAGTCGAGAAGGATGGCCTGCAGCTTAGCTTCGTGCGCAGCGATTGCTGGGAAGGCGCCGGAGAGATACGACACGATGCTTGGGATAGCTTGCACGTTCTCGTAGTTCGAAGCTGCGAAGCCAATCTTGTCTTCGAGAGTCTTTGTGGGGTTGAAGTAGTGCTGCATAGGCTTCATGTGCTCCTGTGCGGCGTTGCTGGCGTAGAGGACAGAGATGTGTGGGCCGTAGACCTGGGTTCATCAGTCACTATCCGGCACTCATCGTCATTGCGGCGCGTGAGGCGCAAGAAGAGGTATTGAGACGCACCTTGTACCAACTGAAGGCATAGAAGTCGACCCCGAAAGCCTTCACGTCCACGGCTCTATGCGGCGCAAAACTCACACCATCAACACAGAACAGTGCGCCTGCTTCATGCACCTTGTCCGCGATAGACCTCACATCGTGAATCGTACCTAGAATGTTGGACACATGCGTACAAGCCACAAACTTCACCTTCGGACCCAACAGCGGCGCCAAATTCTCCGGTGTGAGCTTGAGATCCGGCTTTCCGGATTCCCACCACTTCACGGTGAGATTGAGACGATCAGCCATGAAGAGCCAAGGCTTCACATTGGTCTCGTGTTCCATCTTCGACAAAATGATTTCATCGCCCGCGTTGAACTTCAATGCCGCAGACAAATTCATAAAAAGCTGTGTCGTTGATGCGCCGAGGACTGCATATACGTCAGGATCGGAATGGGGAAGGGGCGAGGCTGAAAAGACGAACCGATTTCGTCGCGGCCAGCATTCATGTACTTCGCTGCTGCTTGGTAGCCTTCTTCATACTTGGTGTTCGAGATCGTGCCGATGTGGTAGGAGGCGCCGAGTTGGACGTTGGTTTTTGAGAGGTATTGCGTTATTCTGTAAATCATCAGAGGACACTGGACGTGGAAGAGTAAACACGGAAAGAACGTACGAGTCAATCACATCGCCCAAAGCCTGACTTCCGCCTGCATTGTCGAGGAAGACCTGGTCCTGCTTCAGTGCGGGGAAGCGATCGCGCGCTGTTGCGATGTTGAAGGTATCTGCCATTATGAAGACCCAAGGTATGTTCAAAAGCGGGCAATCTGATCTTGGGGAAGAGACGGGAATGAGTTGATGTGTGAGTAGATGAAAAATCGTGGTCATGTGTTGGGGTTGTAGAGATCACGACGTCTCTAAGATATGAGGGGAGCTCACCGGATTAGGAAGGTGCTAAGGCGAGCTCTATCGCGAACGATGAAAATAAACTAAGATCTTTAGCGTTGACGATGACCCGCTTACAGTTTGATATGATTGCATAAGAGAATAGGGATCGTGATCAGGTGCGATGCAATCATGGAGAGACGGTATCGAGTCGAACGAGAAAAGATGGTGTATAGCAGTGCTGGACTGTACTCAACGCCCCCATTCCACCTTACTCCGAATCGCGAGCTTCCTGACACAACAATCAGATATGTGGCAAATACATTGACCACTCAATGGCCGCAAAAGCACTAGCCGGCAGCCGGCGCAGTGAAATAACATCCTCTACCAGTATGAAGGCCCGAAAAACACAATATAGTGCACATATAGGTGTCGTAACAATAAGAGATCTGATCGGAATGTCAAAATGTGGGTCTTTGTTTGGTGTGTTGTTTCGAAGTCTCTGTAGTATCGTTTATACTCTCGTTGCTACCCCTGAACGGGTTCTTCGATACCCCTCGGATGATGAAAGTAGCTCAATATCGGGATTGTGTACCAAAGCAGAAACGGTGAAGCGGCGTCGGTATTGTACGAGCATGGTGATCACCTCGAAGAGGCTACCAACAACGGTTAGAATCATGGTGCCCAATGTACACGTCCTCCAGAGGTATCGTTCAGTCAACGTCGGATACTGTAGGTTCCAACCAGCCACGAAGATACCGGTATAGGCAAATGATACTGCCAGCATGACGAAGAGCATAGGTTGGGATAGAACAGGCCAATTGAAGGAAGAAATATGTCGAACAGGTTTCGCGGGAGTATAGCAGTGGACGATCCGCATTCGCCGGAGATTGTTCACATAGTAGGTCCAAAGTTTTGTGGTGATCCACTCTTCCCTACTTATGAAGTCTAGAGGAGTAAAATGGTAGGGTTCAGCGGCGCTACGTCCTCGACGGTCGGATATGCTGTCAAGCGTTGCAGAGCATTCAAGCACTATTGGTGTCCGGATATCCATCGGCTTGTGGCGCAAGAAAAAGAGGGTAGTTAAGGCGCACAGTATATATGCGAGCGTCGTGAGCTCAAGTGTTGTGATGGCGTAATGTGCGACTGGGCGTGATAGGGTGCTCAGTGAGAACCAGGAAATTTGCACAGTACATATGAGTCTGCATATATTCCGTTAGCCATGGCTCCAGACTGCGTCGGAAGTTCTTAGACTGACCTGGCAAGCCCATCTGCCTTGTTCTTGTCGTCGATCTCTTGGGCGGTGATAGGAGGGAACGGAAGGTACCTGTTCGTGACCAGGAAGTGTAGCTGTTTCCCGTTGGCCGGAAAGCTCATATTTAGGAATTGTAAGTGTATGCCACCCATATCGGCGAAGAAAGCATGCTTCATTGTCCAGCCGTCAAGCTTAGAATCTGAGAATGCCTTAACGGAAGCTCTAGCACTCGTGTATTGGCCGACTGCAACCAGAACCACAAACTCCGGGCCTAAAAGACCGAGACAGAACATATGCCATCTATCGCGGAGTATTGACCACTTCCCATGCTCTGGTGAAGGCACATTGACGCAAACTGATGTCCATATGCAGAGGAAAATTGTGATGCAGCAAGAGATAGCAATGTCAAGGGAGCCTCGATCATTGGATTGTCGCACCCATCCTCGTGTTTCCTCCATAGCACCGGTCGCGTTGACGGTAGAGACATTCATCGATCGTTCGGTCCGTACGTGTTGCTTGGAGATCGTGAATAATGAAGCCAATCGTCTGCTTGGATGATTGGGGGTTGTCGAGACTGGGATGAATTTATCGACTGTACAAGTGTTTCCCACAAGCTCGTCTCATCCACTAACAGACTCTCGGAATCCCTTCGAGTGTGCTTCGACCGGGAGACTGGGCTGAAGCTCTCGGGTGTGATTCAGGTTGAGCGTAGACAGCTTGCGGTACGTCCCTCTTCTTCCACGCTCGTATGGCCCACAAGTACAAAACTGATCAATGGGACTAGTTTCGTGTCGACGTAGCAAAGAAGGTTGAAGGCCGGTCACCTGTGGATATATAGATCCAGGCAGGTGAGGGGTATGCGGTGGATTGTTTGCCAGCCTCGCACGTGTCAAGCTGCTTCTCCAGGATGCTGCTCGGGAAGGACCCATATACGGGAAGACAGATCATCGAGATGACATGCATTTGGTCGCGTGAAAGGGTCGGTTTGGCCCTCATCCTACACCCCAAATCGATCTGCATGCATGCGGCACAGCGTCCCCAGGTGATTACCCTATAATTTTCGTAACAGAGAACGTTTCGGCGCAAACAATTTCTAGCCTGACATTGGTTGGCTTCTACGACGGGATACGGCGCCATCTGCAGGATCATTTTTATGTACATCGAAGGTGCGCATTGGTCGGGGGTTCGCAGGCTGCGTCAATTAAGCGCCCACCAGGAACATGTAGAACTTGGTGGACGCGTTCACGGTCAAACGCAGCAGGCTGTAACACGACCTGGTAAGAATCCGAGATGAGTGGAGACGTTCAAGAAAGGCAGGACTGAGTGTTTCCACGTTCAATGGGACAGCTGGCAATCTAACTCGACGTAAAACGCCATCCTGATTGGACTCACAGGCTGTTGAGAGCCACCTAGGCTAGGGGATGCATTCAATCGGACATAGAAACCTGGCATGCCACGTTGCGCATAGCGTACACCATGTACTTTGATGTCGTGCTGACGTGCGCTTGAAAGGAGCCTACGTATAGTTTAGTGGCTCAAGGTCTCCCACTGCGCCTGGGATAGTTGCGCGGCTTCAGCCCCACATCCGTCGACAGCCTCAAGGTGTCGATAGAAAGGTCAAGTTGGAAAACGAGCGCGCACATAAACAAACCCAACGAAACATTCGCAGAGAAGCAAACAGCCTTGACTGTGCTCGGGACGATTGATACCCGCTCTCAACCAAAAGCGTGTGATTCGAGCAATGCGGAAATTGCCTCAGCAACAGTGGTGTTTGCGGACTCAGGCCGCTCTGCACCTACGTGAGGCGCCAGGCTTCGCGCATATAGAAGGGTAGCGACCGAAGGCTTCCATAACATATCGCGCTTGCGTAGGTGTCAACTGTACGCAGGTTTGAGGCGCAGGTTTTGCAGGGCAAAAGGCTCGGCATTGGTTCGTGCCCTCGACTCCCCTTTCTTTTCACCCGAAAATTGCGGTCTCTGACGGGGCAACAACCATCAATCACCCCTCACCTAGATATTTCTACACTGCAAGACCGACAATGCCAGAATCAACTCCACGCAGAATTAAGCTGCGTTATGTCGGAGGCTTCCTAGTCCTCCTTGTCTCCATTCTAGTTGGTGAGTCCGTTCTCGTTTTTCAGCTGCCGCGGCCTCCTATCGCAATTCACTCTGCAGCTCTACCACTTCTGAATACAGTCCGACCTACTTATTATAGCTCAACGTGCTAATTACATCAGGCTTAGTTGCGAATAATGGGACCGAAAACCCATCTGTGCAGGAGTACTATAGCTCATTAGTCTCGCATCGGCTACTAGCTGTTAACGTGTCCGTGCACCTAATGCACGGATTTAGCTAATACACGCCGAACATCTAACGCGTTAAACCTCTCTAATCTTTAACATACTATAACTCTACTAATATAAATCTAATTAAAGCTATAATAACTAAAATTAAATTATAAGAATTAGAAAAGAATTTCTTATATATAAAAGTTACTACTAAGTATTATATTAATTAATCTCTTAATAGCAGAAGCTGTTTAACTATAACTACGATGATGCGATAATATTCTAAGTATCTTCTATTCTCTATTAATCTTTATGTGTACTAATCTCGCTTCTAAGTATCTCTCTATAACTTACTACTAAAGTTACCTCTTTCTACGCTATCTATTTCTATACTCTACTCTCTTACTAACTCTTATTAACTAACTCTTTATAGATCTTATAACTTCTTATATAGTAGCTATAAGGTCTAAATCTATAGTATATACTACTTTATATATATCTTCTTAATAAATCTTATTTTTATTATTATTAAGCTCTTGCTTAGTCTCTTTATAAGCTTTAGTAACTATACTTACTACGTCTTAATAAATACGTAAGTATAAGAATTCTAAATATAATAAAGTAGAAGATAGTATTTAAAAATTAAATATTAAATATATTAAAAATTATCTTCTTTTAGATTAATAGTATAGCTATCTTATTTATAGTAAAGTAGAATAAAGTTAGCTTTAATATTATTTAGACTAGTTATATATTTATTATTATCTTAAAGAGGCGTATTTAGTTT